>CAJUXJ010002070.1:0-49943 GCA_910589775.1 Avena eriantha
TGAAGAGAGCACACATTTCAATGACTCTTGTTGTTGTTAGTAAAAATAACACACATGCAATGACACTGGTGGATCCATGTGTGGTCTCTGAAGAGAACACACATGCAATGGCACTGGTTGTTGTTAATAAAAAGAACACACATGCAATGGCACTGGTGGATCCATAGGTGGATTGTGAAGAGAACACACATGCAAAATGACTCTAGTTGGTGTTACTAAAAAGAACACACATGCAATGACACTGGTGGATCCATGGGTGGATTGTGAAAAGAGCACACATGCAATGACACTGGTGGATCCATATGTGGTATGTGAAAAGAACACACATGCAATGACTCTGGTTGTTGTTAGTGAAAAGAACACACATGCAATGACACTGGTGGATCCATGTGTGGTCTCTGAAGAGAGCACATATTTCAATGACTCTGGTTGTTGTTAGTAAAAAGAACACACATGCAATGACACTGGTTGTCGTTACCAAAAAGAACACACATGCAATGACACTGGTGGATGCATAGGTGGATTATGAAGAGAACACACATGCAATGACACTGCTAGATCCATAGGTGGTATGTGAAAAGAACACACATGCAAAATGACTCTGGTTGTTGTTACTAAAAAGAACACACATGCAATGACACTGGTGGATCCATAGGTGGATTGTGAAATGAACACACATGCAATGACACTGGTGGGATCCATGTGTGGATTGTGAAAACAAAACACATGCAATGACTCTGGTTGTTGTTACTAAAAATAACACACATGCAATGACACTGGTGGATCCATGGGTGGATTGTGAAATGAACACACATTTCAATGACACTGGTGGATTCATAGGTGGTATGTGAAAAGAACACAAATGCAAAATGACTCTTGTTGTTGTTACTAAAAAGAACACACATGCAATGACACTGGTGGAACCATGTGTGGTCTCTGAAGAGAGCACACATTTCAATGACTCTGGTTGTTGTTAGTAAAAAGAACACACATGCAATGACACTGGTGGATCCATGTGTGGTCTCTCAAGAGAACACACATGCAATGACACTGGTTGTTGTTACTAAAAAGAACATACATGGAATGACACTGGTGGATCCATAGGTGAATTGTGAAGAGAACACACATGCAATGAGACTGGTGGATCCATAGGTGGTATGTGAAAAGAATACACATGCAAAATGACTGGTTGTTGTTACTGAAAAGAACACACATGCAATGACACTGGTGGATCCATGTGTGGTCTCTGTAGAGAACACGCATGTTGCGACCTCGGATCGATAAAGATCCTAAGTCCCTGTGATTAACATGCTAGTCCCTGGATCAATAGCTAGCACTTCACAGTCGATGAATATCATGTAAAACACAAGTCATTATTACACGAATAATCCAGAGTATATTTATTACAACTTGCATAGCTCATAGCTAGCTCAAATAAAACAGCGGAAACTAAATAAAACTTGAGTCCATCAATGCCTCAGGCTAGCTGCATGAAGACCCACGATCCCTACGCACCTTTCAATCTTCGGATTCGGCACATAAGATGTGCAGCCAACAAGTTGGGTCAATACTTTGAATGTATTGGCAAATTACACCAAGGAAAGAGTAAGACTATCTCTACATGCAAGGCTAAGAGTAGGCTCTGGGGTTCATTTGCGTAAAGCCAATTTTATCAATGTAGTAAGAAAAAAGGAAGAAAGTTTTCCCTACTTTATAAACTTGATAAATAGTATAGGGTCGACTGGAACACGTAGATATTACTCACCAAGTGCCCAATTCAACCTAGCACTTGGATATTACGCACCAAGTTCCCAAAATCCTACCCAATGGCGATATTACTCACACCCTGGGGTTTATAAAACGTAAGTTTGGAAAAGAGAGAGGAAGATCTTCCAGAGGCTTCATCCTTCAGATGCTCAATGTTGTTCTGTTTCCGTGAACACGGCTGATCGATCAGATTGCAATACTCTCGAGAGGTTGTGCACTTTCCCCACAATCCATGATCAAGCCCTTTTACAGACAAGACCATGGCGAAGCCTTCCCTTAGTAGCCCCTCTACCAGCTGGATCCAACCGTGCCAATAACCTCCAAATGTTGGTACCCCGGTGAAGTTTCCCACTAAGTACTAAGCCAAGACAGAGCCCATATGTATTGTGGTTGAACGGGAAGCTTCTGAATTTCTGAAACGTGGCAGACTTTTTTGAATCCTGGGCGGCCGTCCTCCACCAAAATCTCACTCGTTGTCCCGACAACCATTCTGCCCAGAAGAAATCTTAGTTTTATTTTGAAGGGGATTTTGGAGAAGAAAAGTTCGCTCGAGAGAGCTCTCATACTTGGAAAATTTTGAGTCTTTCGAACCCTCCCAACGGTACTTGATATATACAAGTATATCGCATAGCAAGCATAACTTAGAAAAACAGGATAACCTATTGGGATGGAAATTTCTAAGCATAGAGCTACTCATGGCATACTACAATACCGCACTTGCAAAATAGTACTAAGAAAATCTACCAAAATCCTACACATGCACACTACAGAATTTTGAAGAGTAAAACATGCATAGTCAAAACTGGTAATAAATATGAACAAGTGGTGTAACGTGCCTTGATTCGAGCAGCAATCTACACAACAGTACTCCTCAGCACACTCCGAGCAATCTAACGAAGGAAACAAGGATCCAATCACAATTTGCACAAAACAAGTCACGAAGTCAAATATGCATGCATGCAACATGGTAATATGCAAGGGTGGATTTGATTTCGACCAAAGGTTTTAACCAGGGGTCTTGTTGAGTTGGGGATGTCATTAGAATCGATTTCCCACAGATTTTAGATATTTTGGATAAAACCCTAATTAACCAGGCTTGAAACTAGTTCTACAACTCTAATATATCTCGAGACAGATCTAAACACCCTCAGCATGATATGACAATATTCTACAGAAGGTATTGTCAAAAAAAAAGCCAATGCAACAAGAATCAACTTAAACAGAGTTACGGATAATTTTCTAGAATTAAAATACTCTAATCTAAACTTTAAACCCTACTGCAAGATTTCTGTGGCAAAATAGTAATATTATTATAGATCTGTGTTCTACTCGAAAATATGAATCCAACGGTATATTATATGCAATTTTTGGACTGATATTCGAATTTCTATGAATTTTACGAGATTGGAGCTATTTCTGCCTATTTAAAAAAAGAAAAAGGGCCAGTGACGCGGCGACACCTGGCACAGCGCGATTGGTCCGCGGGGCACGCGTGACGTCGACGCTCTGCTGACGCGGTGGCGACGCGACAGGAGCCACGTGGCGCGGTGTGGTTGGCCGGGGGCGGTTGACTTATTGGGAGCCATCAGATCTAGATCTGACGGTCGGAGATGAAGGGGGCGGCGGCTTACTGGCGGGTGGTGGCTGGGGGCGGCGGACTGCGGCGGGGGCTCCGGCGATGACCGGCGGCGGGCGCGATGCTCCCCCGGTGAGGTGGAGTAGCGGACGACGCGCGGCTCCTCCTCGCGGTCGCGTTCCTGAGGGCAGCGCCGGCCCTCCTTCTCTGAGGCGTCGGTGGACGGCGGCGGGATTCCGGCGGTGCTCGGTGGCGGTGGCGGCGGAAAAAGCTAGGGTTCTAGGAGAGCGTGCCGAGGGCTATTTAAAGGCAGAAAAACTTGGCGCGGGGGTCCCGGAAACCGTCCTGGATTCGCCGGAGGCGGTTGCCGATGCGGCGGTGGTGGCGTGGCCGAGCCGGACTCGGGGAGGAGGCGGCTGATGGGTGGTCCACGCCTGTCCGTGGGCGCTGGCGCGGGCTGCTGGCGGGCTGCTGGGGCGGAAGCGGCTGCTGGGCCGGCCTAGGCGGCGGCTGCGCTACGCACCACTCGCTCGCTGGCGCGCGCGGTAGATAGGCCCCGGGCTGGCTCGGCCGGCCCGGTTAGGTTAGGTTTCGTTTTTTTATTCTTTTATTATTTTCTGATTTGCTATTTGTTTAATAACTTTTTCAAACGGACTCCGAATTAGACGAAATTGGTCTCTAACATTTTGTAGAAAGGAGAGGATTAGGATAGGATTATAAAATAATACTTTTGCAAAGGTTTTGGTGGTTCAAAAATGTTTTACCCCCTTTTAGTCTATAAGTGACTAGGGGGTTTAAGAGAAATACCTGTTGCAGTTTTTGGTAGGTGATGCCATGATGCAATGATATGATACATGCTTCTAGTAACATCTGAAATTGCAAAATTTGGGATGTTACAAACCTACCCCCTTAAGAAGAATCTCGTCCCCGAGATTCAGGTTGGTTAGCAAATAGGTGTGGGTGTTCTTTCTTCAGGTCTTCTTCACGTTCCCACGTGGCCTCTTCCTCGGAATGGTGATTCCATTGAACTTTGAAAAATCTGATAGTCTTGGTACAAGTAATCCTCTCGGCTGTTTCCAAAATCCTGGTGGGTTTTTCCTCATAAGTGAGATCGTTTTCCAAATGAACTTCTTCCAATGGAACTGTATCCTTTAGTGGGGTTTCAGCCATTTCCGGGTGACACTTCTTTAATTGCGACACATGGAAAACATCGTGAACTGTTAGCACTTCGGGCAATTCCAACTGATAGGCAACTTCTCCTTTGCGACCCAAGATTTTGTAGGGTCCTATGAATCGGGGTGCTAACTTACCCTTGATTCCGAATCTCTTAACTCCTCGTAGTGGTGAAACTCGGAGATACGCACGGTCTCCCACTTCATAAGTCACATCCCTGCGCTTGGGATCAGCATAACTCTTTTGTCTAGATTGGCCTATTTTTAACCTGTCTTGAATCTGTCTCACCTTCTCTTCGGCATCCCTGATCAGTTCAGGTCCAAACAAACTACGTTCTCCTACTCCACTCCATAGCAGCGGAGTCCTACACTTTCTGCCATATAAAACTTCAAATGGAGCCATATTGATGCTAGTTTGGTAGCTGTTATTGTATGAGAATTCCGCATATGGAAAGTTATCATCCCAACTAGACCCATAGTCTAGTGCACAGGCTCTTAACATGTCCTCCAAGATCTGATTAACTCTTTCCGTTTGTCCATCTGTTTGTGGGTGGAAGGCAGTACTAAACTCCAGTCGTGTCCCTAGAGACTCGTGTAGCTGTCGCCAAAACTTAGAGGTGAATTGGGAACCTCTATCAGAGACAATTCCTTTGGGTATACCATGAAGGCTTACGATTCTTGACATGTAAATCTTGGCAAGTTTAGCACTCGTATAGGTGGTCTTTACGGGAATAAAGTGGGCCACTTTTGTGAAGTGGTCGACCACTACCCAGATGGAGTCATACCCAGAATGAGTCCGCGGTAGTCCTGTGCTAAAATCCATGCCTACCTTGTCCCACTTCCAATCGGGCACAGGTAATGGCTACAGCAGTCCTGCTGGTTTTTGATGTTCGGCCTTAACTCTGTTGCATACGTCACACAAGGAGATATATTCAGCAATATCTCTTTTCATGTTGTTCCACCAGAATCTATCTTTCACATCCATGTACATCTTTGTATTACCAGGATGAATTGAGTAAGGCGAGTCGTGAGCTTCCTGAAGGATTAACTTCCTGATATTGGGATCATCGGAAACGCACAAACTCTTCTCCTACCAAAGTGTTCCTTGTTCATCCATGTGAAACCCTTTTGCTTTACCTTTGCTTATATTCGCTCTTATTTCTTCCAACTCTTTGTCCCCCTTCTGGGCCTCTTTGATTTGGTCCAGAAGCATTGGCACTATCTCCATAGTGGCTAAGTATCCTTCCGGAACTATTTCCAACCTGAGGTCCTTGAATTGTTCACACAAATCACTTGGAAGTTCTCTCACGGTAAGCCCATTTACATAGACTTTCCGACTTAAGGCGTCAGCCACAACGTTGGCCTTTCCAGGATGGTACTGCAGGTCCAAGTCATAATCCTTGATGAGCTCAAGCCATCTCCTTTGCCTCATATTTAACTCTTTTTGAGTGAAGATATACTTAAGACTCTTGTGATCCGTGAATACATCACAATGTTTGCCCATTAGGTAGTGTCTCCATACCTTGAGCGCATGCACAACTGATGCTAGTTCCAAATCGTGTGTGGGGTAGTTATTCTCATGGTGCTTAAGTTGCCGAGAGGCGTAAGACACTACTTTTCCATCTTGCATCAGTACACTACCAAGTCCTTGTCGAGATGCGTCGCAGTAGACTTGGAAATCCTTTTGGATATTAGGGAGGCACAAAACTGGTGCTGTTACTAGACGCTTCTTTAATTCCTGAAAACTTGCTTCACATCCCTCGGTCCATTGGAACTTCTTCTCTTTCTTCAACAACTCTGTCATAGGCTTTGCTATCTTGGAAAAGTTTTCAATGAATATTCGGTAATATCCCGCAAGGCCCAGGAAACTCCTAATATCACCCACATTCTTAGGAGACTCCCAGTCTGTCACGGAAGCTACCTTACTTGGGTCCACGAAAACACCTTTAGCTGATACAATATGACCAAGGAATCCCACTTCTTTCAACCAGAACTCACATTTGCTAAATTTGGCATACAACTTGTGTTCCCTTAACTTTTCCATGATCTGGCGCAGATGCCGCTCATGTTACTTCTCGTACTTGGAGTATATGAGTATGTCATCAATGAATACTACAATAAACTTATCCAAGTACTCCATGAACACCTTGTTCATCATAGTCATGAAGTATGCTGGGGCATTGGTTAAGCCAAACGACATCACGGTGTATTCGTACAATCTGTATCTTGTAGTGAAAGCTGTGTTGGGTACATCCTGTTCATGGATCTTTAGCTGGAAATATCCTGATCGGAGATCAATCTTAGAGAACACACTAGCTCCCTTTAATTGGTCAAACAGGTCATTAATACCGGGTAGAGGGTACTTGTTCTTGATTGTCACTTCGTTCAATGACCGGTAGTCCACGACTAGCCTCTTGGTCTTATCCTTCTTCTCCACGAATAAGACAGGTGCTCCCCAAGATGACGCACTTGGTTGAATGAAGCCTTTGTCCAACTGCTCTATGAGCTGTTTCTTAAGTTCCTTCAACTCATCCACATCCATCTTGTATGTTCTCTTTGCTATTGGACCAGTACCTGGCATCAAGTCAATGAGAAACTCGATGTCACGGTCGGGAGGCATCCCTGGCAATTCTTCCGGAAACACATCTAGATACTCCTTCACAATTGGCACATCCCCCAAGCTAACCCCCTTAAGAGAGTTCACCATACTTCCTTTGAGTGCGAAAGCTGACTTAAAGCGGATCCTTTTCTTATCCGGAGTCGTGAGTGCGATAGTCCTTCTGGCACAATCTATGACTCCCTCATATTCGGTCATCTAATTCATGCCCAGAATTATGTCTAAGCCTTGTGACTCCAGGAGGACTAGGCTGGTGGGAAAAGTGTGTGCCCCAATCCTTAGTTCTAACCCACGGCATCCAGAGTTTGCCACTATTTCTCCTCCAGGAGAACTTACCCTTAGGGGAGTACTAATAGTCTCCGTAGGTATTTTTCCTCTATCCACAAATACCCTTGATATGAATGAATGCGATGCACCAGTATCAAAAAGAACAACTACAGGTGTGGAGTTAAGCTTGAACTTACCAATCACGGAGTGAGGTGCCTCACGAGCATCCTCCACGGAGACATGATTCACCGTGGCTTTGACGAACGGGTTTGGCTTCTTCCCATTTCCATTACCATTGCTATGGTTGTGTCCGTTGCCGTTTCCATTACCATTCCCATTCTTCGTCTTTTCGGGGAAGGTAGCGCATAGTGCCCTGTCTTGTTACACTTGAAGAATGTCACTTCACTCAGATCCTTCCCATTGCCATTTCCATTGCGGTGCTTATGGCCATTGTGGTTATGTCCTCCATGACGATGACCATTGTGGTTGTGGCCATTGTGGTTGTGGAGTGGTGGTGACGAAGTGCGTTGCTTCTGATATGGGGTAGAGTTGTGCTTGTGTGAGATGGACTTTCTCTTACGGTTTTCTATACTCCTTTGCTTTGCTTCAACCACAACTGCCCTGTCTAGGAGTTCCTGATAGCTATCAAACTTCAGAGCCACAAGCTGAATTGATATTTCGTCATGAAGTCCCCTTAAGAACTCCTCCTGTCTCTTGGCATTAGTGGATACATCATCAGGTGCATAACGTGCTAGCTTGTTGAAAAGGTCCCCATACTCGGAGACAGAGCGGTGTAGCTGTTTCTAGTCGCGGAACTCACGTCTCTTAAGTGACATGACTCCCGCGGCTCCGTGATGAGTACGAAAGGCTGCTTCAAACTGGTTCCAGGTGATAGCTTCAATATCAGGGTGGGTGACCTGGTAGTTATCCCACCATTCAGCAGCTGGTCCCTCAAGTTGGTGCGCGGCAAAGCGCACCTGTCGGCTCCAACAACTTGGACGGTGTCTAGCTTCTTGTTGATGGTGCGGAGCCAGTCGTCTGCCACAATTGGCTCAGAACTACTTGAGAAAGTTGGAGGGTTCAACCTCAAGAACCGAGTCAAGCGATCCTGTTGGGGCGGTGGAGGCGGCGGAGGCAGCGGGTTGTTGTTGTTGTTGTTTTGCATGTTTTGAGTGAGGAGTTGGATCAGCTGGTTCTGGGAGTTCAGAAGTTGTGCTATCTCTGGGGGCATGTTGTTATTGTTGTTTCCACGTCTCGCCATCTGGAGGGTTTGAGAGGCAAGTTAAGAAAAGATAGAAAGCCTAAGGAATAAACTCCTACCCTTATGTAAAACAAGAGAAGAAAACACACGAGAAAAGCAAGGCACACATAGCACAAAAATCCACACACTCAACCAAGTTTAACTAACCAATATAAGATTTTTGGTACTCATTACAATCGCGAATAATGTTCGACTATAGAACTAAAGGTGGTCCAACTACTCTACTCATCATCCACTTCCTCATCCTCAATGATGAAGCCTTCCTTCTCCAGCAGTGACTTGTATAGCTCCATGTCCCTCGTCGTGGCTTCAAGCTTCTCTTGAAGTTCCTTCATCTCCTCTGGCTCCGGTGTTGCAGCTTCGAGCCTCCCTTGAAGTTCCTTCACCTCTTGCAGATCCTGGGTAGCATCTTCCAGTTTCGCTCGGAGTTCCTTCTTCTCCTTCTGTAGCTTCTTGATCAAACTTGACCCCATAGTCACGGTCGTGATCTTCTCCTCCAAGCTCCTCTTGGCTGTCGCAGGTCCTTCAACATGGTGGCAAGGTTCTTGAACTCCATCTCGTTCTTTGCGAGCACTAGACTTTGTTCCCTAATCTTCTTGTTCTTATCTTGCACCCTCTTCTCTTGATTAGCGAACCTTTTGTCTTGGGCGGTGAGCTCCCCTCCTAGGGACTTGATCTTTTCTTCCAGCTCTTCGATCTTCTCGTCCTTCTCCTTGACTAGGGCACAAAGCTCGTCATTCCTCATGATCTCAAGGCAGCTCCCCTTCTGAAGGTCATTGATGTGGAACTCCAAGTCTTGATATTGGATTCTTCGATGCTTGCATGTCTTCCTTTCCTCCAGCGTTAACTCGATTGTAACTCCCTTCTCATCATATCTCCCAAAGAGTTTGATGTAGTGGCCTTCAACCTCTTCATGGTGGCGTCCGCAAAGGCGTCCAATGAGCTCCTGTAAACAGATGCTAAGTCCCTTCTCCTTGGAGTCGCTGGTGACGTTGAGTACAATGGCTTCTGTCTTGGGTTCTATCTGACTGCGCCCTGGTTGGATGACTTCAATAGCCCAGCATCCTTCCTTGTGCATCTTCCTCAACTCGCTTCCCTTGATTGATGGCATGGGTAACTGCAGTGTCTTGATGATGTCCAGAAGGCACTCTCCAAAGCGCAGGCACTTGATGTCTTCGGCGGTGTCGTAGTAGAAGGCCGTCATCTTTAGGTTAGGAGAAAGAAAATTAGACACAAGGTGGTAAGGAAGAGAAATACTAGAAGAGTACAAATAACATAGTAAAATATAGAAAACAAAACCACACATGGTAAAGGTGGTTTCCAATCCTAGGGGTCACGTCCTACAGGCAACTTTGTGCTCTGATACCATCTGTTGCGACCTTGGATCGATAAAGATCCTAAGTCCCTATGATTAACATGCTAGTCCCTAGATCAATAGCTAGCACTTCACAGTCGATGAATATCATGTAAAACACAAGCCATTATTACACGAATAATCCAGACTATATTTATTAAAACTTGCATAGCTCATAGCTAGCTCAAATAAAACAGCGGAAGCTAAATAAAACTTGAGTCCATCAACGCCTCAGGCTAGCTGCGTGAAGACCCGCGATCCCTACGCACCTTTCAATCTTCGGATTCTGCACATAAGATGTGCAGCCAACAAGTTGGGTCAATACTTTGAATGTATTGGCAAATTACACCAAGGAAAGAGTAAGACTATCTCTACATGTAAGGCTAAGAGTAGGCTCTGGGGTTCATTTGCGTAAAGCCAATTTTATCAATGTAGTAAGAAAAAAGGAAGAAAGTTTTCCCTACTTTGTAAACTTGATAAATAGTATAGGGTCGACTGGAACACGTAGATATTACTCACCAAGTGCCCAATTCAACCTAGCACTTGGATATTACGCACCAAGTTCCCAAAATCCCACCCAATGGCGATATTACTCACACCCTGGGGTTTATAAAACGTAAGTTTGGAAAAGAGAGAGAGGAAGATCTTCCAGAGGCTCCATCCTTCAGATGCTCAATGTTGTTCTGTTTCAGTGAACACGGCTGATCGATCAGATTGCAATACTCTCGAGAGGTTGTGCACTTTCCCCACAATCCATGATCAAGCCCTTTTACAGACAAGACCATGGCGAAGCCTTCCCTTAGTAGCCCCACTACCAACTGGAGCCAACCGTGCCAAAAACCTCCAAATGTTGGTACCCCGGTGAGGTTTCCCACTAAGTACTAAGCCAAGACAGAGCCCATATGTATTGTGGATACACGGGAAGCTTCTGAATTTCTAAAACGTGGCAGACTTCTTTGAATCCTGGGCGGCCGTCCTCCACCAAATCTCACTCATTGTCCCGACAACCATTCCGCCCAGAAGAAATCTTAGTTTTATTTTGAAGGGGGTTTTGGAGAAGAAAAGTTCGCTCGAGAGAGCTCTCATACTTGGAAAATTTTGAGTCTTTCGAACCCTCCCAACGGTACTTGATATATACAAGTATATCGCATAGCAAGCATAACTTAGAAAAACAGGATAACCTATTGGGATTGAAATTCCTAAGCATAGAGCTACTCATGGCATACTACAAAACCGTACTTGCAAAAGAGTACTAAGAAAATCTACCAAAATCCTACACATGCACACTACAGAATTTTGAAGAGTAAAACATGCATAGTCAAAACTGGGACATAAATATGAACAAGTGGTGTAACTTGCCTTGATCCGAGCAGCAATCTACACAATAGTACTCCTCAGCGCACTCCGAGCAATCTAACGAAGCAAACAAGGATCCAATCACAATTTGCACAAAACAAGTCACGAAGTCAAATATGCATGCATGCAACATGGTAATATGCAAGGGTGGATTTGATTTCGACCAAGGGTTTTAACCAGGGGTGTTGTTGAGTTGGGGATGTCATTAGAATCGATTTCCCACAGATTTTAGGTATTTTGGATAAACCCTAATTAACCAGGCTTGAAACTAGTTCTACAACTCTAATCTATCTCGAGATAGATCTAAACACCCGAAGCATGATATGAAAATTTTCTACAGAAGGTATTGTCAAAAAAAAGCCAACGCAACAAGAATCAACTAAAACGGAGTTACGGATAATTTTCTAGAATTAAAATACTCTAATCTAAACTTTAAATCCTACTGCAAGATTGCTGTGGCAAAACAGTAATATTATTATGGATCTTTGTTTTACTCGAAAATATGAATCCAACGGTATATTATACGCAATTTTTGGACTAATATTCGAATTTCTATGAATTTTACGATATTGGAGCTATTTCTGCCTATTTAAAAAAAAGAAAAAGGGCCAGTGACACGTGGCGCAGCGCGATTGGTCCGCGGGGCACGCGTGATGTCGACGCGTTGCTGACACGGCGGTGACGCGGCGGGAGCCACCTCGTGCGGTGTGGTTGGCCGGGGGCGGTTGACTGATTGGGAGCCGTCAGATCTAGATCTAACGGTCGGAGATGAAGGGGGCGGCGGCTTACCGGCGGGGGGCGGCTGGGGGCGGCAGACGGCAGCGGACTGCGGCGGGGGCTCCGGCGATGACCGGCGGCGGCCAGCGGTGCTCCCCTGGCGAGGCGGAGTAGCGGACGATGCGCGGCTCCTCCTCGCGGTCCCGTTGCCGAGGGCAGCGCCGGCCCTCCTTCTCTGAGGCGTCGGCGGACGGCGGCGAGGTTCCGACGAGAAATCCGGCGGCGCTCGGTGGTGGTGGCGGCGGAAAAAGCTAGGGTTCTAGGAGAGCGTGCCGAGGGCTATTTAAAGGCAGAAAAACTGGGCGCGGGGGTCGCGGAAACCGTCCCGGATTCGTTGGAGGCGGTTGCCGACGCGGCAGCGGTGGCGTGGCCGAGCCGGACTCGGGGAGGAGGCGGCTGACGGGTGGTCCCTGCCTATCGGCGGGCGCTGGCGCGGGCGCGGGCTGCTGGGCCGGCCTGGGCGGCGGCTACGCTGCGCGCCGCTCGCTCGCTGGCGCACGCGGTAGATAGGCCCCGGGCTGGCTCGGCCGGCCCGGTTAGGTTAGGTTTCGTTTTTTTTATTCTTTTATTCTTTTTTTGATTTGCTATTTGTTTAATAACTTTTGCAAACGGACTCCGAATTAGACGAAATTGGTCTCTAAAATTTTGTAGAAAGGAGAGGATTAGGGTAGGATTATAAAATAATACTTTTGCAAAGGTTTTGGTGGTTCAAAAAGGTTTTACCCCCTTTTAGTCTATAAGTGACTAGGGGGTTTAAGAGAAATACCTATTGCAGTTTTTGGTAGGTGATGCCATGATGCAATGATATGATGCATGCTTCTAGTAACATCTGAAATTGCGAAATTTGGGATGTTACAACGCATTTCAATGACACTAGTGGATCCATAGGTGGATTGTGAAGAGAGAACACATGCAATGATACTGGTTGTTGTTAGTGAAAAGAACACAAATGCAATGACATTGGTGGATCCATAGGTGGTATCTGAGAAGAACACACATGCAAAATGACTCTGGTTGTTGTTACTAAAAAGAACACACATGCAATGACACTGGTGGATCCATAGGTGGATTGTGAAATGAACACACATGCAATGACACTGGTGGGATCCATGGGTGGATTGTGAAAACAAAACACATGCAATGACTCTGGTTGCTGTTACTAAAAAGAACACACATGCAATGACACTGGTGGATCCATGGGTGGATTGTGAAATGAACACACATTTCAATGACACTGGTGGATTCATAGGTGGTATGTGAAAGGAACACACATGCAAAATGACTCTTGTTGTTGTTACTAAAAAGAACACACATGCAATGACACTGGTGGAACCATGTGTGGTCTCTGAAGAGAGCACACATTTCAATGAGTCTTGTTGTTGTTAGTAAAAATAACACACATGCAATGACACTGGTGGATCCATGTGTGGTCTCTGAAGAGAACACACATGCAATGGCACTGGTTGTTGTTAATAAAAAGAACACACATGCAATGGCACTGGTGGATCCATAGGTGGATTGTGAAGAGAACACACATGCAATGACACTAGTGGATCCATAGGTGGTATGTGAAAAGAACACACATGAAAAATGACTGGTTGTTGTTACTAAAAAGAACACACATGCAGTGACACTGGTGGATCCATGTGTGGTCTCTGTAGAGAACACGCATTTCAATGACACTAGTGGATCCATAGGTGGATTGTGAAGAGAACACACATGCAATGACACTGGTTGTTGTTAGTGAAAAGAACACACATGCAATGACACTGGTGGATCCATAGGTGGTATGTGAGAAGAACACACATGCAAAATGACTCTGGTTGTTCTTACTAAAAAGAACACACATGCAATGACACTGGTGGATCCATGGGTGGATTGTGAAATGAACACACATTTCAATGACACTGGTGGATTCATAGGTGGTATGTGAAAGGAACACACATGCAAAATGACTCTTGTTGTTGTTACTAAAAAGAACACACATGCAATGACACTGGTGGAACCATGTGTGGTCTCTGAAGAGAGCACACATTTCAATGAGTCTTGTTGTTGTTAGTAAAAATAACACACATGCAATGACACTGGTGGATCCATGTGTGGTCTCTGAAGAGAACACACATGCAATGGCACTGGTTGTTGTTAATAAAAAGAACACACATGCAATGGCACTGGTGGATCCATAGGTGGATTGTGAAGAGAACACACATGCAATGACACTAGTGGATCCATAGGTGGTATGTGAAAAGAACACACATGCAAAATGACTGGTTGTTGTTACTAAAAAGAACACACATGCAGTGACACTGGTGGATCCATGTGTGGTCTCTGTAGAGAACACGCATTTCAATGACACTAGTGGATCCATAGGTGGATTGTGAAGAGAACACACATGTAATGACACTGGTTGTTGTTAGTGAAAAGAACACACATGCAATGACACTGGTGGATCCATAGGTGGTATGTGAGAAGAACACACATGCAAAATGACTCTGGTTGTTCTTACTAAAAAGAACACACATGCAATGACACTGGTGGATCCATATGTGGTATGTGAAAAGAACACACATGCAATGCCTCTAGTTGTTGTTAGTGAAAAGAACACACATGCAATGACACTTGTGGATCCATTTGTGGTCTCTGAAGAGAGCACACATTTCAATGACAACAAGCATTGCATTCAACATCCAAAACATAGAAATCAACGGGGACATAGGCATTGTTAACCATAATAAGAACATCATTAATACTCCCCATGAGATTCTTTTTAGCATTATCATCAAGTGGGACATTTAAATAACAATCTTGCATTGGTGGAAAATACCACATTTCATAAATCTTTATAGGCAAAATAGAAACACTACTATCAAGATCACATAAAGCTTTGAGATCAAAATCATTCACTTTCATATTAATGATGGGTTCCCATCCATCTTCTAATTTCATAGGGATAGAAGCTTTATGTTTCATCTTTTTCTTCTTTAATTCTTATGAGAGCATCAGTAATGTGTTTTATAAAGGCCATATTCATAGCACAAGCATTAGGACTTTTAGCAAGCTTTTGTAGGAACATAATTATGTCAGAGATATTGCAACCATCAAGATCAAAATCATAATTATCATTTAAAGTAGTAGAGCTATTTTTATTAGAAAAGGTTCCATTGGGTTTACTAGCTTCAACATTAGTGGTAGTGATGGTAGAAATACTAATATTTCTAGCAATTTCACTTCTCTTTCCCACTTAGCATGCAATTCAGCTAATAGTCTAACATTTTCATCAATTCTAACTTGTATGGCATTAGTAGCAGCAAAGGAATTTTCAATGGTTTTAGGTTTAGCAGCCATTTTATTCAAAGAAGATTGTGCTTCAAACAATGATGTTTTATTTCTTTCAGCATTAGAGAGTTTTTCCTCAATAGTTTTATTGAAGGCAGTTTGTTTACTAATAAATTCTTTAAGCTTGACTTCAAGTTCAGAGGGTGCACTTCTATTGTTGTTGTAGGAATTTCCATAAGCATTACCATTATTGGGACGATATGGCCTATAATTATTATTAGCAAAATTATTCCTGTAGGCATTGTTGCTAAAGTTATTGTTTCTAATAAAGTTCACATCAACTTGCTCTTCTTGAGCAACCAAAGAGGCTAAGGGAACATGATTTGGATCAATATGAGCTTTCCCATTAACAAGCATATACATAATAACATCAATTTTATCACTCAGGGAGGAGGTTTCTTCAACATAATTTACCTTCTTACCCTGTGGAGCTCTCTCAGTGTGCCATTCAGAATAGTTCACCATCATATTATAAAGAAGCTTTCTTGTAGCACCCAAAGTAATGGTCATAAAGGTACCTCTAGCAGCAGAATCCAGTAGATTTCTTGAAGAATAATTCAGTTCCGCATAAAAGTTTTGGATAATCATTCAAGCAGTCAGTCCATGAGTGGGGCAATTCTTTACCAAAGATTTCATTTTTTCCCAATCTTGAGCAACATGTTCATTATAAGATTGTTTAAATTTCATTATTTCACTTCTCATAGATATAATCTTAGCAAGAGGATAGTATTTTCCAATGAAAGCATCTTTCCATTTAGTCCAAGAATCAATACTATTTCTAGTTAGGGATAGCAACCATTCTTTAGCTTTTCCTCTCAAAGAGAAAGGAAACAATTTAAGCTTAATAATATCTCCATCTATATCCCTACGTTTTTGCATCTCAACAAAGTCATTAAGGTGAGCAACAACATCTTCAGTACCAATACCAGAAAATTGTTCTTTTATAACAAGATTGAGCAAACTAGGTTTAATTTCAAAGAAAGTAGCTTTAGGAACAGGTGGAGCCATAGGTGTGCACATGAAATCATTGTTGTTGGTGCTAGTGAAGTCACACAACTTAGTGGTTTCAAGAGTAGTCATTTTTTGTGTTTTTAATATAAAGAAGAAAACTAGTACAACTATTTTTTTGTGTTTTTGATAAAAGAAACAAGTAAACAAAGCAAAAATAAACTAAGCAAAACGAAAAAACAAAGTAAAGAGATTGGTTATGAGGGACTCCCCTTGTGAAGATGTCCTTGACTCCCCGACAACGGCGCCAGAAAAATAGCTTGATGGCTCAAAATATATTCGAGCTCGTTGGGGAACCCCAAGAGGAAGGTATGATGAGCACAACAGCAAGCTTTCCCTCAGTTATGAAACCAAGGTTATTGAACCAGTAGGAGCAAGGAAACAACTCCAAGGTGTTGTTTCCAACTTGGAATCCTGCATAACACAACCACAGAACATTGCCCCCAACTTATAGTGAGGTTGTCAATCTCACCGGTTTTGCTAAAAACAAAGGATTAAACGTATTGTGTGGAAGATAGTAATTGCTTGTAGAAAGTAAATAGAAAATAGTAAATAGATTGTACATTGATGGTAAAAGAATGGACCGGGGTCCATAGTTCACTAGAGGTGATTCTCCTTAAGATATATGACATGTTGGGTGAACAAATTACAGCGGGGCAAGTGACAAACATCGAGAAAGCATACATGCATATACTAATCATCTTGACTCCTACGAGATTTGATTGGGCATTACAACATTATACATAGACTGTAATCCAAATGCATCTATGACTAATAATCCACCTTGAGGTTATCATCCAAACCCCCTCCAGTATTAAGTTGCAAGCAACAGATAATTGCATTAAGGAAAGTGTGTAAAGTAAACAATACGATTGTTCTATGAACAAAGGATTGTTGTTTTCTCCCTAGTAGCAACAACACATCTAGTACCTTAGAGATTTCTGTCACTTCCCCAGATTCCTTGAGGCATGAACCCACTATCAAGCATAAATACTCCTTCTTGGAGTTGTTAGCATCTACTCGGCCAAGATAGCTACTAACAATGGAAAGCATGCAAGTTCACAAATAACATAGACATGATAGAATCAATAATCAATCTGAAATAGCATCTCAATATCCATCGGATTCCCGCAAACACGACATGTAAGATTACCAATAGATGATCTTGATCATGAACAGAGCTCACAAGATCTAAACATGGTAGCACAAAGGAGAAGAACCAACCATCTAGCTACTACATGGACCCATAGTCCTGGGATGAACTACTCACACATCATACCAGAGGCAGTCATGGTGATGAAGAAGGCCTCCAGGGTGATCTCTCCCCTCCGGCAGGGTGCCGGGAAGAGCTTCAGATCCCTCCCGATATAGGGATGGAGATGGCGGCGGCTACAGACTCTTCCGTGGAATTTTCATCGAGTCCTTATGGTTTTCGTCCCGGAGGCAATGTATAGGCCAAGGGGCAAGGTCGATGGAGGCTCGAGGGGCCCACACCACCCCCTGACGCGGCCTGGGCTAGCCCGTGCCACCAGGTGGTGTGGCCACCTCGTGGCCCTTCTCCATCTCATCTTCTGGCTCCGTGAGTCTTCTGGTAAAATATTGACTTTGGCTTTTGTCTGGTCCAATTCCGAGAATATTTCTTTTCCAGCTTTTCTAAAACCAAAAATAGTAGAAAATAGGCGACTAGCACTATGGCATCTTGTTAATTGGTTAGTTCCAGAAAATGTGTAAAAATACTCCAAAGTGTGGACAAAACATAAGAAAGTAGATATAAAACAAGCATGGAACATCAAAAATTATAGATACGTTTGCAATGTATCATAAGGCGTAGTAAGAGGATTGCTAATCAATCTGAAGGGTACAAAAACAAAGAGACTGCAGAGAAGGCACATGAAAAGGAGTTGACTGAATTTGCCCAGATCACAGTTGCTAGAAAGTCCAGGAAAGTGGCCAAGAGCAAAGCACATCCACACGAGGTTGTTATTGTTGATCAAGATGCCCCACCTCCTCCTATCCTCCATGTTGGCACCATCCCGTTTATTGGTGTCAACCAGTGTCAGATCTCTCCTAGATATCTGTGGACAGGCTCACCTGAAACAGTGGCTAATGTGTACCCGGTTTCTTGCCTGTAATATGATGTGTCATAAGTGGCATATGACACATAGTTTTATCTTATTTCCTCTAAAACCATCTAGTTCTATCTGGGATGTAATAAGAACTTTTCTGATGCTCGTCATGAGCATACTGCTTTTTATATATCTTTGTGCTTTTTTGGATGATTTTATGACTACTGCAAGGCACATCACCTCTCTAATTTTCCTGTGGCTTTATCTGCCTGCTTTTATGGAATAGTTTGTACCAACATATCTCATGTCAGCTACCCCCCCTAAAATCTTGACTAATTATGTTAGTCAGAACTTGCTAAACTCTATTAAGTTTAATCATGAATAGAAGCTGGATGATTCTAGACTAGAATGTCGGGGGAATTAACTCTGATATTAGACATGATCAAATTAGAGAAAAGGTGGACTCTAGAAATTGTGATATTATCTGCCTCCAGGAAACAAAAAGGGAAGAATTTGAGCACTCCTACTTGAAAAAAATTTGTCCAAGAAGATTCTCTCATTTTGCTTTTCCCCATCTATTGGTAATTCTAGGGGGCTGATCACTATATGGAATGGTAACTTATTCAAAGGGAATTTACTTAGTCAATCAAAGTATCATATCTCTATAGAATTTACTTGTAACCACTCTGGTATCACTTGGATTCTGACCAATATTTATGGGCCTGCACATAATGAAAATAGAGCTGATTTTCTCAACTGGCTGCACAATCTTGATACTACTAATTATTCATAATAGATGTTAGTGGGGGATTTGAATCTCATTAGAAGCCCAGATGATAGAAACATAGATGGTGGAGATGCTCATAATATGATGTTATTTAATAATGTCATTCAATCACATGATCTGGTTGAAATTCCACTCAAAGGAAGATCATTCACCTGGAGTAACATGCAGGACCCTCCATGATGGGTCTGAAATATAGCCATCTACATCCACATTTAAACTAGATATTATTCATATTTTTGATAAAATATCTCTCTAAACCTTGCCACTAATGCCTAATATTCAGAGGGGTCTGCAATCCTTTCTTTTATATTTTTCTTGCGCAGATAATGTCGTTTGAAGATGGGAATCACTATATTAAAGTCAAAGATATGAGATTTCTAACAACCAGAAGAAACTAGGAGCCGTAAAGCGGAGGCAGATGCTTTAACAACCAACTATACGACCGGAGCAAAATTTCGGTCGTATAGCTCTGGTCGTATAGTTGGCGCCGCCACTGTTAGGTCAAATAGAACAACTTTCGTGAAGGGACCCCTATATAAAGAAGACTCAGGTGACGAGAAAACAAGCCAGAGCCTCACCAAAAGTCTGTGCCAGAGATCACTAGCCGCCTCCAGATCTCAGAACCCTTCTCCATCTCCATAGCCATATTCCACCACTTGTAATAGTAGATCTCTTCTTTGATTGGCGACATTGTAAGACTATTGCTATCAATCTTATGATTTTCATTACAATGTTTGTGATTGTTGATCTCATCTCTATGTGTGAGTAATTCTCCTTGGGTTAAGGGCTTCATCCTAGCCATGTAGCAGCTGTGCATGTTATTTATCATAGATGGGATCATGTATTAGTTTGTATGACATGATGATTATTGTATCCTCTCTTGCCTCAATCTAAGGACTTGTCAGGTATCCAAGATCCCGAGGGTTGAGCCAGGTATAGGGAGTATGCGTAATGACTGATCTGCAGGTTGGGAACCCCAGTGACAGAAGGGGTAGTAAGGCTGTATGTGAGGGATTTACTTTGGATTAACGATGACATCACTATGCATATCATTAGTTCTCTTTCTTCTATGGATGAGACTAGTAGGTTATTGCTATAAGCGATTGCGAAGGCAATAGCAATTATGGATGCACTGCCCACATATAATTTATCTTGCTCTAACAAGTACATGCATACTTTATTTCTATCTTTTATTCCCATCAGATGTTTTGCACAGCTACATGTGAAACCAAACGCCCTAGGCCCTCTCTCTCCATCATCGACAACATCAAAAGACACAAGCTATTGGTCCGGTAAAAACACAAAAGGAATTCTAAAACTCCCGAAGGTCCGTTAATGTAACTTCACTATCACCCGCTTCCCGATGATTCGATAATCTAGGTCTACTAGGGAATAAGAAGCTATACTACATTTGTAATCCAGATCAAAGGTTATAAACTCTTTTTTTGGCGGCGTTGTCGGGGAAGCAATAGCTATCCTGGTAAGGTTATTAGGAACCTTGCTAGTTTTATTTCTTGTTTTTAATTTTGTTAGTTTGTTTTCATTCTTTATTTGATAAACCAAAAAATTAGTTAGCCTTTAAATTCTTGCTTTTACTGTTATAATTCTTTGTTTAAGAAAACCCACAAACATAGGAAATATGGCTGAAAAGAAGCTTGGGGAGTTTGCTACTCCCAACAATGATTATTTGCGTACTCCTATTACTCAGCCAACAATTGCTGCTGATGACTATGAAATTATGCCCCATTATTTAAGCTTGGTTCAACAGAATCAATTTGGAGGCTCTGTTGTTGAAGACGCATGTATGCACTTGAATACTTTCACTAAAATATGTGATATGATGCGTATAAAAGACGTGACCCTGATGCGGTTAAATTGCGTCTATTATCTTTCTCTCTAAGAGGGAGAGAAAAAGAATGGTTGCTATCTTTGCCTAGAAATACTATTACATCATGGGCGGGATGTACTTCTTTATTTATGACTAAATTTTTCCCACCTGCAAAGACTATACAACTCAGATCTAATATTACTGGCTTTAGACAGGAAGAGCATGAGCCACTAGCGGTTGCATGGGAGAGGATGAAAGAATGCTTAAGAAACTATTCTAGTCATGGGATGGAAGATTGGTTAATCCTCCATTTATTTTATAATGCTATTAATCATGTGTCTAAGTCTATGCTTGATACTGCAGCTAGAGAAACGTTTATGGGTAAACATATTACCGAAGAAAAGCAGTTGTTAGACAATATGCAAGACAACCATGCCTAATGGCATGTGGATAGATCAAACATGAAGAAGATGAACTCCATCTCACCATAAGAAAATGAAGAACTCAATGCTAAGTTGGATGATCTCATACTAGCCATAAAAGGTAAGGAAACCCAGGTAAGAGCTAACCCCGAAACAAATATTGCAAAATAGACTTCATAGCTCGTAATGATTATAACCCTCCTTGGAAGAAGAATTATAATCCTAATTTTCAGAAACACTATTCTAGTCCTGTAGGTAATCCTAATAATAATATGGGAACTAGTAAGGGTAGTCTGCAAGAAACACTTAAGTATTTTATAGACTCACAAAATGAACAAAACAATATTCTTATTAAAATAAAGGAGAACCATGACACTATGCTTGGTAAATTATCTAACCAAGCTATTAGTTTGAGAAATTATTTGCAGGCCCTCCAAGAAAGAATGAGGATCATTGAGGCACAGCTAGGTAAGATAACCGAGAGTCAAACTCTCATTCTAGCTAAATTTGCAGGTAAAGCTGAGCCCAATCCTGTTGAAGAACTCAAAATGATGAGGATCCAAAGGGAGGAGCCTGGAGAGCTTGATTATAGCAAGGCTCCTTCACCAAGCTATACCATCAAAGACCTCGTAAAGAGGATCAACGTCAAGATTCTGGTAAGTGAAGGTAACGATGAAGCCATGTATCAACACTTTGTTGATCAAGTAGCGATTAAGGTACGCGAGCTTGAAGAGGAATACAAGAAAATCACTAAAAAGTTACCTGTTAAACTAGATGATATATTTGAGCCCACGATTAAAATTAAGATTGGGACTAATGAGATAGTTGCACTTTGTTATCTAGGTGCAAGCTCTCAACAACCCCAACGATTCTTTTTAACAAGCTAAACCTAGGATATTTCAAAATCACTGAACTAAAACTATATCTTGCAGATTCCAATTATAAATAAGTTGTAGGCATTAAGGAGAACACTTTAGTTTACATTAAAGGTTGTCCTGCTCTAATTAACTTTGTTATTGTTGACATGCCTGAAGATACTATTGCTCCTATCATACTAGGTCGTCCTTTTTGAGAACTATAAAGGCTTTAATTAACCTCCATGAAGGGAACATGAAGCTGCAATTACCTTCGAGGGATCCTTTTGTTATCCATTTACCCATGAAAAAGAAAGCCAAACATGACGAGAAGGAGCCATCACCTTGAAGGCTAATTACTTTGGAGTTGGTGTTCCACTCATCTGGCCCAAGTGAGTAACGTCAAGGTCAAGCTATTGACCGTAAAAGAGCACTCCATTGGAGGCAACCCATGTTAAATAAAGGTTTGAGTTAAGTTTTAAGTATTTACTTTTAAGTTTATGTTTAATAAACAGTGTTAGAAAACTCCATTTGAGGAGAAGAAGTTTGGTAGTACTTAAAATTCTGCTATATACAGGTTGTTGTTGGTCGACAATATTTACTGTCAATTTTTTGTCATAAGCAAGATATATCACTAAGTTATAGGAAAAGAAGTAATTTTCGAAGAAACAGATTTTTTTTTATGCACACAGAGAGTTTAACGACCAACTATACGGCGGGAATAAAAATTCGGGCCGTATAGTTTTGGTCGTATAGATATCTTTTCCATCAAATTTTTTTATTTAAAATATACTGAGAGTTTAACAACCAACTATATGGTGGGATTAAAAATTCCGGCTGTATAATTCTAGTCATATAGATATCGGTGCCTCCGTACAAATTATTTTCTAATGTACTGAGAGTTTAACGACCAACTATATGGCGGGAATAAAAAATTTGGCCGTATAGCTCTAGTCGTATAGATGTCAATGCCTTTGTATATTTTCTTTCCTAGGGATAGGCAGTTTGATGACCGACTATAAGGCAGGAACATTTTGTTCCGGCTGTATAGTTGCGCCCATATAGGTGCACCGCCAGAAGGAAACCCTAAATTTTTGATAGAAGGCCAACTATACGGCGTGAACGCATTGTTGAGGCCGTATAGTTGCGCATGTATAGTTGCGTCCGACCACAAAATTGCACGGGAAGGTACCTCCAACTCCAAAACTCCAATCGTTTTTCTCTCTTCTACCTCCAAACTCTCTCAAAACCTCAAGAGATCTTCATCTCTACTCAATTTCGTTTGATTTCCTCGCACACAAGTGATCTATAGTATGTTTCTCCTCCGATACTCCGATTAATTTTTGCAAATTCATCTTTGATCTATTGTCATTATCAATCTAGGGTGAGACCTACTATGAACCAATTTCCATGATTCTCTTGCCTAGATTTTTTTTTGAGGAGATTCTTCAGTGTGCTTTGATGAGTAATATGGTGTACTTACTGTTGTTGGATCAAAAAGTTTTATTTTTGTCCTTCTTCAATGTTTTAGATGATGACCACAAGGATCCAAACTCGTGCTCTTGCCACCGCTAGCGCTTCTCAGGCTGCCGCTCAAGAACACATGGGGATACAGTTCAAGGATGAGCCCCAACGTGATCACTTCAACAAGATCAAGAACCGCGAAGTGAAGGCCACCAAGTGGGATTGCCCCGTTATATTGAACCAACTCGATATTTCAGATGACTTCAATTTACTTTGCAATAGAGCTGGCCTGCAAAACTTTGTGTACAATGATGTGCCTACTTATCGTCGCTTAACCATTGATTTTCTAAGTTCGTTGCAAAGCACCATTAAACAATGGAAAGGAGAGGACACTATTTCTTTTTGACTTATGAACAAGAACTACACTTTAACTTTAGATGAATGGTGTGCATGCTTTAATTTTCCAAACAGTGATGTTAATGCCCTACGTGCATCCTTTACGGGCTTAGAACCTACCCTTGAACAATACTATAATGGAATGAGTTTCACTACTAGAGTGAGCAAGGGGAAGAATATTCAACATCCTGCAATTCGCTATTTGTTCTATGTTATTGCTAACACTTTACATGCACGTAATGAGTTCACGAGATTCAATGAGGAGGACATCCTAGCCCTCGCAAAGGATGCTTAGATCAACTACACCTTGTCACTCAACTTGGGCGCCATCCTTGTGCGCTACCTGGAGCACCAAGCCTCCCAAAGCCAAGGACCAATCATAGGTGGATGCGTCATCACCATGCTTGCCACTGCCCCTCGACCTAGGTGAGTTGCAACCCGTGCTAGGTGAGCGACGTGTTGGTTTCTCCACCTTGAAAGCTTGTAGAATGCTCACTAGGAGAGGTGGTGTTAATTACCTGCATATTGCTGGAGCTGGGCGTCTCTACCCCGCTCCTATGCCTAATGGTCTTTTCTCTATCGAGGAAGGACATTTGCTATATGACTTGCAGGTTGAGCAACACCAACCTGAGGAATAGATTCCGGAGGAGGATGAGGACCAAGAGGAGGAGCAAGAAGTTCCTTACCAAGAGGACAAGCCACAAACCTAGTTCGCCAAATACCAAGATTTCCAAGGACTTGGAGGGACTGTGGAGAGGATGCATAGCCTCTCTTTGAACCTCTTAGAATCAACTAGTAACCTCTTAGCTCAATTCACAAACTAGAGTAACGACTTTTTCCCGCCACCACAATGATTTGAAGGGCTTGCAAAAGCCTAAGATTGGGGAAGTTTCCTCATGTATCTTTTTTTGGCGTTCATTTGCTTTTATTTATTTCGAGGTTGTGTTTTTACTTGAGTTGATAAGCACTCATGTTGGTTTCCCCCACACTTTATTTTCTAGTTCTTTCTTTTTGCTTTCGAGATTTTCTAGCCAAGCTTTGCCGCCAATTTTATAGTCTGTAAACTCCCACTCTTAAAAACCACAGAAATATTTCTCCATTTTTCCTTATTTTCCCTCTTTCTTTTCTTTCCACCCCGAGGTTTTCATATGTTTGTAGGACAGTGATCGACTTCGAGTTTCCAAGAACCAAATAAAAAAGGAAGAGAGAAGTGGAACCAAACATGAGAGGTATGCCTTATGACTCCCCCACTTTTGAAGTTTGAGAAATCCATGCTAGTTAGTAGTATATGTTGAGATATTATATTGGTGGAGTGATTCTTTGTATTGTAGTAAGATTTTCATTTGCATGGGTATTTAATTGGGTATGTTTTGTTCCAGCTCTCATAATTAACCAAGTCTTGCCTAAAAATTGCTAAACAATTGTAATAAGAAAAAGCCTCACAATTGAAGGCTTGGGTGTTGTAGTGCTTAGTCTTGAAGGTTTATTTCTAGAGACATTGAACACCATTGAAAATGTTGATTGACTTGATAGCTCCCTTTAAAAGGATTTGTTCATTTGAATTAATGTTTAGCGGTTTTTGTGAGCATGCCAAAGTTTGACATGTTAATCATAAGAATGATATAGGTTTATGCGTGTCAAACATCATGGATGCCAACAACTCTGCTGGCCTACAAACGATCTTCATGGAGGAAACTCCTAGATTTTGGCTATGAGTTGGTTAAACACTTGTAGCAGCAATGCTATAGTGGGTAAGATTTTTGGCACTCCCGGGTAGCTGTAATCATGATGGAATCACTCCTATGGCTGTTATGAGTAATCATTATGCAAAAGGAACAAAAACCTTAGTGATGCCACGACTGTCCATCACAGCCCGATAAACTAATAATAATCTTTGGCATGCTCTCAATTACTTAAAAATTGTAATTCTTGAAGGACAATGAATAGAAAAGTAGTGCTTGCAATGTCTTGATTTATTGATGTGGGAAAATTGATATACTCTAGTGTTGTAACATCCCAAAACTTTAATCAAGGTTATCAAGATCCAAATCACCCAACTTAGGGTTAACAAAAACTTTTATTATTAAAAACAATTATGAATGCATGTGTGTTTGCATTAATATAGAATTGTTTGAAAATTCCATGTTTGATTGTTCTAATGGTTGTAAAATGATTCAAAGATGAATGCCACATCATATAGATCATTCAAAAACAAAATCGAAAGGAAAAGAAATCAAATAAGAATAAAAAAATCAAATGGTCACTTTGACCATTTTAATCCACTAGGCCACTTTAGGTGTTCCTGGAAGTAAATTTTAAATAGAAACATTCTCAACTCTTTTCACCCCTTGCTAGTACAAGTAAATATCTACCAAGGCCCATTTTAAAATCTTACAGAAACCTTTAGCAAGACAATTTAAATGACATTGGAAAATTGAATCCATTACATATGCATAGATCCCACTTTTTTCAAAAACCAATCAAATGAACTCCACTTACAAATCCCAAGCAAACAAAGACTACCAAGCATAAGATCAAGTCACACACCAAAAATCTTTCAAAATTCAAATTTGAATTTCATGCTGCCATTGTGTCGAACACCTTGTGATCACCAAATTATCTGCCTAACTAATACTGTTGCTAATCAAAGCTTTGTCCCCCATTTGACCCTCTCATCTCTCCTATGTCCCCTCTTATCCTAACCCAGCCCCAGACAACACTCCTCCTGCACCACTGCGCTAGTACCGCGCCGCCCAAAGATGGTCGCCGCCGGCTAACCATGTCCAAGTCACAGGAGACCACCCCGCCCTCTCCCACCATGCCTAGGAGGCAGGTGTGATCACACCGCCACCTACTATCCCTGCCCTGAGCCCTGCCAAGCCCTAGACCACCCACAGAGCGGTGTGCTCTCCACCTCTGCACCATGCACGGACCGCTCAAATGCGTCACCCCGACAACCTTGCACAGACCCCGCCTTGCCCTCAGCTCGCACGCGCCCACTCACCTTAACACCAGCATGCCCCCAGACATCCCCGCTCGCTGCCGTTTGACCCGCAGCCACCGCACGCCGCGTCGAACGCCGCCTCTGCCGCTTAGAGCACGAGCCACGCCCGACCAATGGCCACCGCCCCTAGCAGCGTCTTTACACCGTAGAGCGCCAGGAGACCGTGCATCGATCGTCGCTCGCAGCCATGCCTCTAGCAGCCTGTAGCCATGTCGCCACCGTCGCCTGGCCACGCCACGATGTCTCGTCATCGAGCCTATAAAAGGAGGCCACCCCCAGCCTCATTCTACACACCACTCACCTCCCCTCTCACCCCTGAGCCTTCCCCACTTCTCCCTGGAGCCAATCGAGCCCGTAGTCACCGGAATTCCACCGGAGCTGGCCGCTACTGGAGGAGAAGGGCCCCGCTGATTGCGACCACCCTAGGAGCCGCCGCGACCACGCCTAGAACCGCCCTCGTCCACAAGTTCAATCGCCTCCATTGCCATGTCTAGCTAGAGCCCTGGTAAGCCCCCACGTACCCCCACCGAGCCACTAGGGTTAGCTCTCGTCGGCGACCTGTTCGCCGAGGACGACGCTCCTCAGCTGTTGATCCACCTTCTAATCGTAGCACCCAGATTACCTCGTACCGTTTCGGGTTTTAAGTGCCGCTGACATGCGGGACCAGCCTGTCAGTCACCCTCTACGCCACGGAGCACCACTGGGCCGTCCCGTTTAGTTTCCCGCGAAAGCACACAAATTCAAATAGATGTTTTTCTAATTAGACTTAAACTAGATTATGTCCACTTGTTTAAAAATCATATCAGAGAGATCCATTTAACCAAAATGCATAATTCAAATTTTGTTAAAAAATAATTAAAATATCTATCCAAGCCTGTTGAATTTAAATCAATTGGAGTTAGAGATCACATATAGCAAAAATAACAAGACAGAGCCTTTTCTACTTTCAAACATTTTTCAAAAATCAAACACAATAGTTGTTGAGTTGATTCCAACTCTCAAAAATCACATTTGACAATACCTATCTGAATATGTAATAATATTTAGGTTTGCATGCAGTGACTTTGGACTAGTACCAAAATAATGCTATATAGGCATTTCTAGTCACTTTAAATCATTTAAATAATAAACTTAAACTTATTGAAATATGATCCAACATTTAAATAATATTCCCATGCATTAGAATATGTGGTGATGACATGTGTACACATGATCCCATATTTTAATTGGAGAATATTAAATCTTAATTAATTTCAACGAGTAGAAATTACTTTTCTCAAATAAAATTAATGAAACTAGTTCATTAAATCTTGTGATGAATGTGATGATACTAGATCATCAAGTGTGTGCCTTAGTGTGCTAAATAGACTAGTTAAGTATTGTTTGGTGATTGTGTATCCTGTATGTATTTATAGACGATAGTACCGACACTGTCTATGAGGAGGAGGTGTTCTACCCCGAAGAAGACGAGGAGAATTTCAACCACTGCACCAATCAAGGCAAGCTATTGTTAGCAAGATAGAGTTATACAAGATAAGCTAAGCAAGATGCATTAGCCATGCTTTGTTTATCCCTCCTGATTTATACCCATCCCAAGTTTTACTTACAAGTTTTACTTTTGCTTTATCAAAGTTTCTTTACTTAATGCTTTGTGAGATTTTAGAAAGTAGTTTAGATAACATAAAGAGTATAAAACTTGGCCTATACTAGATGTCATTCTATGGCATGAGAATGATACTAGCATCCCACCTAGGTGAACCCTCTTAACTTAGTGGTTGGAGCTAAACCCAAAAACTTGATCACTCTAGATGGGAAAACTTGTGAAAATGCTTATGAAAACCTTGGAATGATGAGTCATTCTATTGAGATGTTTTGACATGTGTTGAGAAACACGAATGGATTATGATGATGAAAATGTTGAGGCATGAGCCTTAGCCCTTTATAAAAAACTAATGGTTGGGTTCGGATGCGATACCATTCCAATTTTACCGTACAACCACAATAACTAAATTGGGTAAGGCTTAGCCAGAAGTTTATATGCATTAGTATTGGTTCCCTCGCGGGAGAGGTTTGAGATGAGGCTACCTCTTGATGTTGTCCACCTATGAAGTGCCCACGATGGCAGATGGCCATGGCTGGGAGGCCAAGCTCATAGGAGAGGTGCTTATACTAGAGTGTGTAAAGGAAAGGTTATGATTGATTATCCGCATACTAAGTATGATGATTCAGGTTTGTCCCTGACGGATTATCGAATTTTGTGGTGAAAGTGTACCACCTGTGTAGAGTGCCAAACTATTCGAATAGCCACGTCCGCGGTCATGGACAGTTGGAGTGGCCATATTGTTCCGTCTTCAGCTGTTTTCCAAATGAATTATGAATTGAATTGTGACATGAATTGACCACAACAGGGTTGTGACTATGAAAACTAAGTTCCCACTTAGGTGATTTAGAACTTAATTTTATCTTTCTCTGTTTCTGAACTTAGCTTAGGTTTCAAACTTAACTTTGCAAATAAACTTAGAGATTAGCATTCCTACTAGAACTACCTTACTTGTTAGTGATAGTTTGTGAGTACTTAAAGGGTACTCATGGCTTTGTCGCTAGCTATTCCCGTGGCCAGACTATGAGGAGGACTATTGTCAACACCCGGATTTTTAATCCCAGATGCCTGTTACGCCATACATCGCAATCCCAGGATTACCATTTTTGCGACACATAACAGATTGGATATCACAGTACACCATCCATTACAAACCATAATAAGGTCTTACACAAATAAAGGATCTCATGATCCAGTCTTAGTACAAACAAGTAGCGGAATAAATAGCGTAGCGGTGGGCTCCATCTTTAGGGTCACATGCAATGTTGATGATGGGAGATAATCCTAGTTGTCATATCCATCCTGTTGTCCTTCCTATTGGTTGTCCTCCTCATAGTTTGGCCACGGGAATAGCCAGGGACAAAGCCATGAGTAGTCTTTAAGTACTCGCAAACTATCACTAACAAGTAAGGTAGTTCTAGTAGGAATGCTAAGTTCTAAGTTTATTTGTAAAGTTAAGTTTGAAACCTAAGCTAAGTTCAGAAACAAAGAAAGATAAAATAAAGTTCTAAATCAGCTAAGTGGGAACTTAGTTGTCATAGTCACAACTCTGTTGCGGTTAAGTCATGTCACAATTCATTTCATAAGTCATTTTGAAAACATCTGACAACGGAACAGTATGGCCACTCCAACTGTCCATAACCGTGGATGCGGCCATTCGAATAGTTTGACACTCTGCGGAGGTGGTACACTTTCACCACAAAATTCGATACATCTGTCAGGGATAACCCTGAATCATCATACTTAGTATGCAGATAATCAAACATAACCTTTCCTTTACACACTCTAGTATAAGCAGCTCTCCTATGAGCTTGGCCTCCCAGCCATGGCCATCTGCCATCCTGGGCACTACATAGGTGGACAACATTGAGAGGTAGCGTCAGCTCAAACCTCTCCCATGAGGGAACTGATACTAATGCATATAAACTTCCGTCTAAGCCTTACCCAATTCAGGTATTGTGGTTGTACGGTTAAATTGGAATGGTATCGCATCTGAACCCAACCATCAGTTTTTATAAAGGGCTAAGTCTCATGCCTCAACATTTTCATCATCATCATAAACCATTTGTGTTTATCAACACATGTCAAAACATCTCAATAGAATGACTCATCATTCTAAGGTTTTCATAAGTCATTTTCACCAAGTATTCCCATCTAAAGTGATCAAGTTTTTGGTTTAGCTCTAATCACTAAGTTAAGAGTGTTCACTAAGGTGGGATGCTAATATAAATCTCATGCCATAGAATGACATCAAAGTCTAACTAGATAGGCAAAGTTTTATACTCTTTATGCTATCTATAAACAAACTAAAGGACTTTGATAAAGTAAAAGAAAGTAAAGCTTGTAAGAAAACTTGGGATGGGTATAAATCAAAAGGTATAACCAAAGCATGCCTAATGCATCTTGCTTGGGTTATATTGCATCTAGTGATGGTTTGCAAGTTTTAGCTTGCCAATAATAGCTTGCCTTGATTGGTGCAGTGGTTGAAATTCTCTTCTTCTTCCTCGGGGTAGAACTCCTCCTCCTCGTAGACTTGGTCGGTACTATCGTCTATAAATACATACGGAATACATAATCACCAAACAATACTTAACTAGTCTACTTAGCACACTAAGGCACACATTTGATGATCTATTATCATCACATTCATCACAAGGTTTAATGAACTAGTTTCATTTATTTTATTTGAGAAAAGTAATTTCTACTCATTGAAAATAACTAAGATTTAATATTCTCCAATTAAAATATGGGATCATATGGACACATGTCATCACCACATATTCTAATACATGGGAATGTGATTTAAATGTTGGATCACATTTTTAATAAGTTTAAGATTAATATTTAATGATTTAAAGTGACTAGAAATGCCAATATAGCATTATTTTGGTACTAGTCCAAAGTCATTGCATGCAAACCTGATTATTATTAAATATTCAGATAGGTATATTCAATGTGATTTTTGAGAGGTGGAATCATCTCAAAAGCTATTATGGTTGATTTTAAAAAGATGTTTGAATGTGAAAAAGCTTTTGTCTTGTTATTTTTGCTAGGAGAGATCTCTAACTCTAATTGATTTAAATCCAACGGGCTTGGATATGGTTTTTAATTATCTTTCCAACAAAATTGGAATCACCCAATTTGGTTCAATAGATATTTCTGAATTGATTTTTAAACTATAGGACAGAAACTAGTTTACGTCTAAAAAGAAAAAGATTTATTTGAATCTGCTGGGTTGCGCGGGAACACTATTGGGCCGGCCCGGTTTCACTCCGCGGCACTGAGGACAGCTGAAAGGGGGTCCTGCCTGTCAGTGGCTCTTTAAACGCGAAGCGATATGGGGCGCAACGTGAACCACACAATTAGATCTAGGATCTACAGCTCACGTTCATTGTCGACGACAGACATGTTGTCGGCGAGGTGGAACCCTAGCAACTCGGTGGGGGTGCAGTGGGGGCATACCAGGGCTCTAGCGAGTGCGGCGATGGGGGCGATCGAACAAGGCGACGACCGCGGACTCAAGCGAGGTCGCGGCATCTTCGAGGGTGAATGAAATCGACATGGGCTTCTCCTCCTCTGCTGTGGCTAACTCCGGCACAATTCCGGCGACTGGCTGCTCAAGCGGCTCTAGCGAGAGAGGGGAAATGATCAGTGGTGAGAGGGAAGTGTGGGAGTGTGGAAAATGAGGCTGGGGTGGTCTCCTTATATAGGCTCCACGAGGCGGTAGTGGGCAGAGTTCGACGGGGGCGGCGACATAGCGAGCTAGAGGCGTGGGCAAGATAGGCGGACGGTGGGCAGTTCCCTGGTGGTCAGCTACGGCTTGAAGACAACGCTAGGGGCGGTGGCTAACGGTCGGGCGCGTCTCGTGCTCTGAGCGGCAGAGGTGGTTCTTGACGCAGCGGGCGGTGGCTACTAGCCGTGCGGCAGGAAGGGGGCGTGTGTGGCGGGGTTCTAGGATCAATGTGGAGCGGGGCGCGTGGGCTGTGGTTGAGGGGCAGCGTGTACTTCCGTGTCGGGGATGGCGCTCTGGCGCGTTCTGTGTCTAGTGCAGAGGCTCAGTGCGGGGGTGGTCTGTGGTGGTCCAGGGGCTAGCTGCGCTTGGGGACGGGACAAGGGAGTGCGGTAGGGTTGGGCAGAGCTAGTGGCGGTGCTGGATTGGCGCGGCGTGGTCTGTGGAGCGTTGCCCATGCTCGGCCGGCGGCGACCAAAAACAGGCGGCGCGCCACTGCTGCTGCAGGCTAAAGGGTAGGCTGGTTAGGGTTTGGTTAGAGCTGGGGGAGACAAGGGGACCAAATTTTCCCAATTACTCGACAATGCATTGATCATCAAATAGTAATAGTTAGGCAGAAAATTTGTGCATGCCACCTGTTTGACACAATGGTCGCATGAAACAAACTTTTGAATTTTGAGATGATTTTTGGTGGAGTGGTTGGTCTTATGCTTGAGCATCTCTGGTTGCTGGGATTTGGCAAGTTGAAGTCATTTGAGTGGTATTTTAAAAAGTGTGATCTAGACATATGAAATGGATTCCATTTTCAATGGTCATTTAAAATTAGAGTTTGAATGTTTTTGTAAGATCACAAGGTGGGCCTTGGTTCATTTTTATTTGTACTAGAAAGGGGTGCAAAGATCCATAATTGGTTCTATTTGAATTTGAGTGCTAGAACACCTAAAGTGACTTAGTTGATTAAAATGGCAAAAGTGACCATTTCCATTTATTAATTATATTTGATTTCTTTTTCTTTGGATTTTGCTTGGGAATGATCTAGATGATGTGGAATTCAACTTAGAATCATTTTACAACCATTAGAACAAACAAACATGGCAATTCAAATCAATTCCTATTTAATGCAACACACATATGCAAGCTTAATTATTTAAATGAGAAAAAGTTTTTGTTAACCCTAAATTGGATGATTTGGATCTTGATATATTGGATTAAAGTTTTGGGATGTTACACACCTTCCCCCCTTAAACAAAATCTCGTCTCGAGATTTACAAAAGAAAACTAGGAACTAAAGAGATATGGGAATTCAGTCCTAGTGTAATCTTCTCGCTCCCAAGCGGCTTCTTCTTCTGTATGATTGCTCCATTGGATCTTGAGAAACTTGATACTCCGGGTCCTGGTGGTTCTGTAAGCTTCCTCCAAGATACGGATGGGCACTTCACGATACATCAGATCCTTGTTGATATCCACGGCTCGGTGATCGATGTTCTTGAAAACTTCGGTCTTCTCCAGCACTTCTAAGCATTTGCGTAGTAACAAGATATGGAACACATTATGGATGGCAGACATCTCTTCAGGCAGTTCTAGTTGATATGATACTTCTCCTCGGTGATTCAGAATCTTGAAGGGTCCGATATATCTGGGGGCTAACTTTCATTTCAGACTAAAACATTGTGTTCCCTTCAATGGCGAAACCTTGAGATACACAAAATCTCTGATATTGAAAGTCAGGTCCCTTCTTCTCTTGTCAGCATAACTCTTCTATCTAGATTGGGCGGTCTTGAGGTGCTCACGGACTTTGTGAACCTTCTCTTCGGCTTCTCGTAGGATGTCGGGTCCGAAAATCTGACTCTCTGCTACTTGCGACCAATTCAGCGGGGTACAACACTTTCTTCCATACAGAAATTCAAAGGGGGCCATTTGCAAACTGGCTTGATAACTGTTGTTGTATGAGAATTCTGCGGAAGGCAGACAATCTTCCCATTTTGATCCATACTCTAACACACAAGCTCTCAACATATCTTCTAAGATTTGGTTGACTCTTTCAGTTTATCCATCGGTTTGCGGGTGATAAGCGGTGCTGAAAGTCAACTTGGTTCCTAATCCTTCTTGGACTTCCTGCCAAAATCTTGAGGTAAATTGGGTTCCTCGATCCGACACTATGATCTTGGGGGTTCCATGCAAACTGACAATTCTGGCAATGTACAACTCTACTAGCTTCGAACTCTGGTAGGTTGTCTTGATAGGGATAAAATGGGATACCTTGGACAGTCTATCAACGATGACCTAGATAGAGTCATTTCCCCTACTAGAAGTAGGCAAACCGGTGATAAAGTCCATTCCGACGGAATCCCATTTCCATTCCGGAATCTGCAATGGGTGCAACAGTCCCGCGGGTATCTGATGTTCTGCTTTGACTCTATGACAGATATCACACTTGGCGATGTAGATTCCGATTTCTCTCTTCATCTTGTGCCACCAAAATTGCTCCTTCAGATCCTGATAAATCTCCGTTCCTCCAGGGTGGATAGAATAAAGAGTATCATGAGCTTCTTGCATGATAACTTGCTTCAGCTCCGAATCTGCGGGTACACAGATACGCCCTTTGTACCACAGAACTCCTTCTTCGTCTTTGGTGAATCCAGGTACCTTTCCTGTACTAATACGACGCTTGATTCCATCGATACTTGCATTTCCCTTCTGGGCTTCCTTGTTTTGGCTAATCAAAGTGGGTTGAAGTTCAATGCTAGCTAAAAATCCTTTGTTAACTAGCTTAGTTCTAAACTGCTCCAACTCCTCATACAAACTTGGTTACTTCTCCTTGATCATGGTGTTTAATCTACATGGAAATCTGCTAAGAGCATCCGCTACCACATTGGCTTTGCCGGGGTGATAGTGAATGTCAAGGTCATAATCATGGATTAACTCTATCCATCTCATTTGCCTCATATTCAGTTCCTTTTGAGTGAAAATATACTTCAAGCTTTTGTGATCTGAGTAAATCTCACAGCGATTACCCATAAGGTAATGACGCCATGTCTTCAAGGCTAAGACTACAACTGCTAATTCAAGATCATGGGTAGGGTAGTTCTGCTCATGCTGCTTCAGTTGTCGAGATAGATATGCTATTACTTTGCCTTCTTGCATCAATACACATCCGAGACCAATCTTGGATGCATCACAATACACATCAAACAGCTTCTTGATATCTGGCATGATCAATATTGGGGCTGAAATCAATCTCCTTTTTAGCTCTTGGAAACTAGCTTCACATTTGTCGGTCCATTCAAACTTCTTGTCCTTCTTCAAAAATTGGGTCATGGGTCTTGCGATGCTCGAAAATCCTTCTATGAACTTGCGGTAATATCCCGCTAATCCGAGAAATGCACGGACTTGGGTTTGAGTGGTTGGGGATTCCCATTCTTCGACATCTTTGAACTTGGCGAGATCAATAGCGACTCCTCTGGCAGACACAATATGTCCTAGGAATCCTACTTCTTTCAGCCAAAACTCACATTTGCTGAACTTGGCATACAACTGATGCTCTCTAAGGATTTCAAGAATGATTCTCAGATGTTGATCATGCTCTTCTTTTGACTTGGAGTAGATAAGGATATCGTCGATAAACACAACGACAAACTTATCTGGAAAATTCATAAAGATCTTATTCATGAGATTCATGAAATAAGCAGGGGCATTGGTTAATCCAAAAGACATCACCGTATACTCATATAATCCATATCTGGTGGTAAAGGCGGTCTTTGGAATATCCGTTGCAGGAATCTTAAGTTGGTGATAACCAGTCCTAAGATCAATCTTAGAGAACACACTGGCACCAGTCAACTGATCAAATAGATCCTCTATCTTTGGCAATGGGTACTTGTTTTTGATTGTGACATCATTCAACTTCCTGTAATCTATGCACAAACGGTTGCATCCATCCTTCTTGTCGACAAACAACACGGGCGATCTCCATGGCGATGCACTTGGTTGAATCAAGCCTTTCTCTAGCATGGCATCCAATTTATTCTTCAGCTCTACTAACTCTAAGGGGTTCATGCTATAGGGTCTCTGAGCTATGGGTCCGGTTCCAGGGATTAGTTCAATAATGAACTCAATATCCCTATCCGGGGCATACCGAGCAATTCATCTAGGAATACGTTAGGGTATTCATAGACTACTCTGACTTGGCCAATGGTGGGTAGGGCTAGACTCTTGTCGCACTTGAATTGACGGGGCAAGGTTTTAGATATATGCTCTACTGATACTCCAGAGCTACTAGGCATGGTGATGGCTTTCTTGGCACAGTCTATCAATCCTTTATGCTTTGACATCCAATCCATTCCTAGTACTACTTCCAAACCTTTGGTTCCAAGTACTATTAGATTGGCATAAAAATCTATGCCATGTATTCTGATAGGCACAGCTTTGCAAATTTTTCTAGCTTTTGTAGTTGAATCGGGTATTTGAACTATCATGCCATGCTTCAAGTTGGTTGGGTGAATCTTACTAGTGCATGCAAATTCTTCGGTGCAAATGAGTGCGATGCTCCAGAATCAAACAACACTCTTGCTAAAACTGAGTTGACAGAAAACATACCCAGCACTACATCTGGAGCTTCTTCGGCTTCTTCAGCGTTCATGTGGAAGAGACGACCATTACGGTTGTGAGGGTTCCCTGGGGCGAATCTTCTTCCAAGCTGAACACGACGCTGTTGTTGAGCTAGGGCATTCACATTGGTAGTGGCGGCAATCTTCTTGGGACACTCATTGGAGTAGTGACCCTTCACTCCACACTCGAAACATGTAATCTGAGACTTGTCTTGTGCTGCTACGGGCACAACATTGCTTCCAGTTCTAGGTGCAGTGTTGTTGTTGTTGTTGGACTTGGGCAGTGCACGATTGAAGTTGTTGGAGTTGCCGGGGTAGTTGTTGTTGTTGTTTCCTCTGGACTTCACATTTCCTCCGCTACGTTTGGGGTAGCTTGGGCGAGACATTGGGGGTCGATTGTTCCGCGGGGCATATCCGGCAGGCGGGTTGGGACGGTACTTCTGGTGACTGTTGGATCCAGCTTGGTGCATCATCTGACATTTTCGATTGTCGTTTGCTTGATTAATCTTCCCTTCCATCTGAATGGCAGAGTCGACTAGCTCTTCGAGATCCTCGAAACAGATGTTGATGAGTATAGTCTGCATCTTATCATGCAGTCCGTTCAGGAATCTCTCCTTCTTCTTGGCCTCCGTGTTGATCTCATCAGGTGCATACCTTGCGAGGGGCAAGAATTTGTGACGGTACTCCACTACAGTCGTTCTGCTCTGCTTTAGCTCTCTGAATTCATCTCTCATTCTGGTGACTAGACCCTACAGCACATGGGTGCGGCTGAATTTGAGTTTGAAGGGTTCCCACATCATCACTTGACCGTGGTTCATTGTGCGCGTGCTGTTCCACCATGCTCTTGCATCTCCGGCCAGATAGTGGGTGGCAAACAGAACTTTCTCGTTTGCATCCACTCCGGCGACTTCTAAGTTGTTCTCCATGGTCTGTAACCAATCATCAACATCCATCGGGTATTCAGACTTGCTAAAGATTGGGGGATTGGTATTCTGGAAGTTTTTGAGTTTGGATCCATGATGATCCTGATTTCCATGGTTCTAATTGTTGTGAGCCATCTAGGTGATCTGCTGTAGGGTGGCTAGATTTGCTTGCCGCTCTTCCCTACTAGCTTCACGGTCTGCAATGAGTGTCTACCGAATCTGCAACATTGGGTCTTGCGATGAGCTCCCTCCTTGGTTTCCACGAGTCATCTGAAGATTGAGATAGATAATGGGGTAAGAGGGAAAGTTCTAAGGTTTATGGTTTTGGGTTTTCAAAGCTAAAACTTTGAGTTTGACTCAGTTTTTGCAACTAACTTCTTTTCATTCATTCAAGCAAAGCACACGATACAAACACACACACACCACAACAAAAGGAAAATTGATGGTTTTAAGAACCAATCTGCAAGCTAAGATACAATGGGACCGATACTTCTCACTCCTATGATGGTGCTCTAGTGCATCTACTCATCATCGATGAAGTCGGAGTCATCCTCGTCGTTGTAGAAGTCTATGGCATCATCCTCTAGGTAGTCATCAGCATTGCTGCGGTACGAGTGAATATCCCCTTGGATGTCTTCACCTTCCTCCTCTTCTTCTTTTGCTGCAAGCTGAGCTTCTTGCTCCTTGATGGTCTTCTCGAGGTCGGCCACCTTCTTCTGAAGACGGTCGATGGTGCGATCCTTCTTTGCACGTTGACGGAGAAGTGGACTAATGATCCTTGACTAGCAGTGAGAAAGCATGGGCCTTCTGGGCAGCAATGGCAAGGTTGTGGTTGATGAACTCTCTAGCATTGTCCAATTCTTTCTGTCTGTCATACAGTAGGAAGTCGAGGTTCTCCACTTGACGCTTCAACTCCGGGTGACTTGGCATCTCTAGCGGCATTCCCATAGAATCATGCCTTGCATTCTGAGCAAAGCGGGTTCCTTGGATCAGGTTGACATTCTGTGCGCAGAGACGAGCGAGAGCTTCATGCATTGCCCTGGCTAATCCATCTAGCCAGTTGTTCTCTCTCACGGAGAATTGAATCTTCTCGGACATTGGTGCCTCTAACTTTCCTTGAAGATCAGCAACTACTAGCCATTGTAAATCTCCTCCTGGTGGATCATTGAGTTGAGCTCCAAATAATTCCGGATGTGGGCGCTCCAAGTACTCAAACAGTGCATCTAGATCCCTCTCGAAGATCAGTTGGCCTCCATTGCCCATCTGGTAGAACTTGCAGTACTGAACTTCCATCTATAAGAATTTAGGATGAGAAAGTTAGTGAGGTGATCAAGTGTGTCAAAAATTTATGTAGTAATGTAAGAATTTTTGAGGAACATGTATTTTTTTAGAGAAATAATCCCAAGGTTAAGAGAGGAAATAGATTTTCATAAATACTCACTTTGGTTTTGGAAACTAAGTTTTGGTTTGGACGTCTATTCTAACTAGGGTCTCCTATGGTCAGGATGGCTCTGATACCAACTTGTCAACACCCGGATTTTTAATCCCAGATGCCTGTTATGCCATACATCGCAATCCCAGGATTACCATTTTTTGCGAGACATAACAGATTGGATATCACAGTACATTATCCATTACAAACCATAATAAGGTCTTACACAAATAAAGGATCTCATGATCCAGTCTTAGTACAAACAAGTAGCGGAATAAATAGCGTAGCGGTGGGCTCCATCTTCAGGGTCACGGGCAATGCTGACGATGGGAGATGATCCTAGTTGTCATATCCATCCTGTTATCCTTCCTCTTGGTAGTCCTCCTCATAGTCTGCCCACGGGAATAGCCAGGGACAAAGCCATGAGTACTCTTTAAGTACTCGCAAACTATCACAGACAAATAAGGTAGTTCTAGTAGGAATGCTAAGTTCTAAGTTTATTTGTAAAGTTAAGTTTGAAACATAAGCTGAGTTCAGAAACAAAGAAAGATAAAATAAAGTTCTAAATCACCTAAGTGGGAACTTAGTTGTCATAGTCACAACTCTGTTGCGGTTAAGTCATGTCACAATTAATTTCATAAGTCATTTTGAAAACATCTGACAACGGAATAGTATGGCCACTCCAACTATCCATAACCATGGATGCGGCTATTCGAATAGTTTGACACTCTGCAGAGGTGGTACAGTTTCACCACAAAATTCTATACATCTGTCAGGGATAACCCTGAATCATCATACTTAGTATGCAGATAATCAAACATAACCTTTCCTTTACACACTCTAGTATAAGCACCTCTCCTATGAGCTTAGCCTCCCAGCCATGGCCATCTGCCATCCTGGGCACTTCTTAGGTGGACAACATTGAGAGGTAGCCTCAGCTCAAACCTCTCCCGCGAGGGAACTAATACTAATGCATATAAACTTCTGGCTAAGCCTTACCCAATTCAGGTATTGTGGTTGTATGGTAAAATTGGAATGGTATCACATTCGAACCTGATACGTCCATTTTGCATCACTATTCTATGTCTTAATTCACTATTATTCATTGATATATTTCGTATTGAGAGGTGATACTTATGTTATTTCATCTATTTTTGCATGGTTGATGACTTTTGGAGCATGGACTGCTGCAGTCATGATTCTGATGGAAAATGTGCTGTTTGGAGGCAAAATTCGCGAAGATCAGAAAATCCGGAAAAATATACGGAAAATCCTATTTATCCAGAAGACTAAGGATGCTAGAAGATGGATTGGAGATGGGCCACATGGGGCCCACACCACCCCATGGCGCGGGCAGCCCTAGGCCGCGCCAGGAGGTGGTGTGGCCACCCTGGCCCACTCCAGCCTCTCCCCTCTGGCGTATATCATCCCCACGAAACCCTAAGACTCGAGGAGCGACCACAGAAAGATACCGCCGCCTCTGCGGGGCGGAAAACACCGAGAGAGAAAGATCTCTCCGATAGACAGATTTCTACCGGGGGAATTCCTTCCCGGAGAGGGAAGATCGTCGCCATCAACACCACGATCAAGCTGGACTTCATCAGGATCATCATCATCATCATCATCACCATCATCACCATCAGCAACCCCATCACCATCTCCATATTGCTGTTACAATTGCATTGAATCTTGCATAGTTCATAGGGGAAACTTTCTCGGTGTTGATTACTCTTTGTAGTTGATGCTATTGATTGAACCATTGAATTATTGTTTATGTTCAGATTGTTATACATCATTATTCCATCTCTGATCATGATCCATATGATGTCTTGTGAGTAGTTCGTTTTGTTCTTGAGGACATGGGAGAAATCTTGTTGTTAGTAGTGGAGTTGCATTGAGAAAGATTCAATAGATTGTTATTTAAATTGTGGTGTACTTCTTCTAGTGGTGTCATGTGAACGTCGACTACACGAAACTTCACCTATATGGGCCTAGGGGAATGCATTGTGTATTTGGCTACTAATCGTAGGGGTTGCCAGAGTGACAGAAACCTGAACCCCCATTAGGAAACCATTGCACAAGGGACGTAAGGGTCTTAGAGTTTAAAGCTGTGGTTAGGTTTCTACCTTAATTACTTTCTTGTACTTACGGATGTTTGCAAGGGGTATAATCACAAGTATGTATTAGTCTTGTATGGGGAGGTACATTAGCACAGGTTCACCCACACAACACTTTGCAAGCTAGAGAAGATTAATCAACTATATGAAGCGAAAGCACTTGATAGTCTTCCCATGTGTCCTCGAGAATGTTTGGTCATCTTAAGTAATACAACCGGCTTGTCCTTTGCTGCATAAAGGATTGGGCCACTTGCTGCATTTATTCCTACTGTCTTTTATTTACTCGCACTTTGTTTACTTGCTTTATCAAAAACCCCTAAAAATCTGTTTGCTAAGTATTTACAGAGAATTCCTGATCCATACCACTAGCCAGCACCTTCTGCTCCTCGTTGGGTTCGACACTCTTACTTATCGAAAATACTGCGATACACCCCCTATACTTGTGGATCATCAAGACTATTTTCTGGCATCGTTGCCGTGGAGTGAAGCGCTATTGGAGAGTGGAACTGGTAAAGGAAACTTCTACTATGAGTATTGTTTACTTCTGCTAATTGCTTTATTTTCGTCATGGATAATTCACTGAGTTTCTTATTTGGTAATGCTACTACCACTGCTAAGGTAGTAGATAAGCCACCACCTGCTGAGAAAGATGTTCCAAAATACCTACAAGAATTATTGATCGTGTTATGGATAACTATTATGTTGGGGAGGGAACTGTCCATCCCGGTGATCATTTACTCTTTATACACGAATTATGCGGGTTGTTCAAGTGTGCAGGTATTACTACAGATCAAGTTAAGAAGAAGTTATTCTCATTATCACTGAAAGGAAGAGCTGAGGAATGGTATAAGCTACTGAAGAATGGTCAAGCTCTGGAATGGGAGGAAATAGTGCCTCTCTTTTATTCAAAGTTTTATCCTCCTAGTGAGATTCATAAAGATCAGAATCAAATATACAACTTTTGGCCTCTTGATGGAGAGAGTACAGCTCAAGCTTGGGGGAGATTGAAGTTACTAATGCTCAAATGTCCCATTCATGAGCTCCCCAACAATATTATTATCAATAACTTTTATGCAAGGCTCCCTCTACATGACAAAGATTTATTGGAATCTTCTTGTGCTGGATCATTCACTCGCATGGAAGAAGAAGCTAAATGGGACCTTCTAGACCGTATTCAAGACAATGCTAAAGCTTGGGAGAATGACAAAGGTAGAAAGTCAGGTATAAATTATGATTATGAATGCATTGAATCTTTTATGAGAACTGATGACTTTCAAAATATTAAAAATGCTTATGGTCTAGACTCTCGAGCTATTGCTTCTTATTTTAAGGATTTTGCTTCCTACATTGAAGTGCCTAAAAAGAAGTGGAATAAGTATCATGAACCTTATAAAGATATTGCTAAGAGTGTTCCTGCAAGAAATACTGAAGTTTATACTGCTAATCATGTTTTACCTAAACCTTATATTGAGAAAATGCCTTTTCCAGTTAATGTAAAGGAACATTCTATGATAGCTAGTATGGTTAATGAAAGTACAAATAAAGTTGTTGAACCTGATAAACAGATGGTTGATGAACCTATAATAGCAAATGTGAAAGACTTTGTCACTAAGTATGAAAAAGAGGGACACACTATCCTTTGTAAGGATACCTCTAATATTGTTTCACAAAGTAGTGTTATGAGAGCTAGTATTCCCGTGTTTTCTGTTAGAATAAGTGATCATTGATATGATGGTCCTTGTGATAGCTATATTGTTAAGTTTATGCATGATACTGAAAGCTACTATGAGAGAGGGAAAAGTGTTCTTATGTATCTCAATAATATCAAGTTTCCTCGTTTTATGCTGAAAGTTTTTATGTTGCACTTCTTTTGCCTTCTTATGCAAGTTGCCTCTGGTTTCAATAACTTGTTTGTTTACAAAATCCCCTTGCATAGGAAGTGCGTTAAACTTAAATGTGTTTTTTCTTCCTAATGCTCTCTTTCACTTCAATCCATATCCCTATGAGAGCTTCTTCAAAATTATCATGCCCATCTTAATGGCTATAAAGAAAGAGCTTTATGGGAGACGGTCCAATTTGTTTTTTATTTTAGTTTGTTTTTGTTTCTTCGAGTCTTGGAAGTTATTACTTCGGTAATAACCACTCCTTATCCGTTTTGTTTGGTTTTTGTGTCAAGATCAACCTCTAATGAGAGAGAAGATTTGGGGAAGTTGCTGTCCCGAAACAGATTTTTGTGCTTCACCATAAAAATTGTGAGAGATCTCTGTATGTCGGATTGAGCTGTAATTTTTTGTGCTTCTGCCCCAGGTTGTTATTTAACTTTTGTTAGTTTTGCACTTTTTTATTTGAGCAACAGAAGATTTTCGAAAAAATTGATCTTTACCTGCTGGTCTGTTTTGACAGATTTAGCCACTCTTGCATTTGCTTCTTTATTCGATTTCCTTTTTGAATTATTTTTGGGTTTTTGGAAGGAGTTGCTACAGTAGCTCATGGTTTTATGGTTTTCAGTTGAAGTTGGACTCAAAAGGTTTTATCACTTCACTTATACTAATGTTGCTAATGAGAACTGTGTGATGTTTTGTGTGAAAGAAATTTCCAGGTAGCGGAGTAATGGTGTAATAAGGAAGAGAAAGGTTTTATGACTCAAGTAATAAGTGTATGATGATGAAGATATTGATGTTATTCAAGTGGTGACTCCGGAAGAATCTACAAGATACCAAATTCAGAGACCTGCAGAGTCCGTCTTCAAATAGGTAACAGTTCTGGTAAGAAAAGTTCCACGAAAATACTATCCAACTATATTTTTGCAGTTTTCAGTCGATAAGGAAAGCTACAAAGCGAAAAAGGGACGGAAACGGAGCCAGGGTGGCTCACACCACCCTGTGGCGCGGGCCCTCCCCTGACCGCGCCACCAGGTGGTGAGTCTACCCCGGACTCCGCCTCCGACTCGTTTTCTCCCAGTAACTTCCTTTTGATATGAAACTTCGTAATATATAACCCCCCGGATCCCCCGAGGTCCGTATATCGTGTTTTCGTCGTGTTTTTGTTTCGATCTGTTTCTATCAGGACATACTCTTTGAAAGCTTAGAAGCACAATGGTGTCTGCCAAGGATAAAGGGAAGGAGCCTATGGAGGAAGACCTCCAAGACCCCGAGCAGGGGCTGGTACCTTTAGTCTCGTGCCCTGCATCAACGGAAGCCCTACGAGTCACTAAGGAGTTCTGCGATAAGTACCAAGACTTGAGGAGGAAGGTGGACATGCTTCAATGGGAGAATAATAGGCTGCGCAAGATACTGGAAGATTTCCTCACGTCAACTAAGAAAATATTACCACCACCACCAAAGGAGTAATTCGTCATCAGGTTTGGCATCCCCTTGGTTTGTTCCAAGCTTGGGGGAGTGCCGCAGTATCACATCACTATCTCCTATCTTTTTACCTTATTAGTAGAGTCATATCATGAATAGAGGAGTTATTATGTAGTATGGTTTGCATTATGGAAGTGTCCCCTCTCTCATTAGATATGTATCCCTTGGTGTGAGTTGCCGATATGGATTATTAATGAGAAGTTCTGTCATCCACTCTTTTGCATAGCTTATATTAGTTTTCAATTCGTGGTTATATGATTGATCTTGTTGTTAGTATTGGTATCACTTTGGGATCATTGAGTTAATTTAGTTGGTTTTGGCAAACCTGGCTCTGTCAGTAGCAACACTATTTTTGAGAGTTGAATGAAAAAGATAAAAGTACCTTTAACAAAAAATTATTTCATCATCTTTCTTTCTTGATTTTCTCATAAGTTTAGTATTCTCTAGTTAAGATATTTTGTGCTTCCAAGGAAGATTGCATGTTTGTCTTTATCACTTGTATGTTTGTTTGTTTCCTTCAACTCTTGTACTTGCTACCAAGCCTTGCTAGCCAAAAACCTGTACTGAGAGGGTATTCTTCTCGTGCATCCACCTCCTTTAAACAAAAACCTTTGCCATTTGTGTCCACCATACCTACCTAGTAGAATTATTGCTATTCCAAGTAAATTATTGTTTTATCTACCTCCCAAATTAAACTTGTTATGCAAAAATTAGTGATTAAAGCTCTCACGAACTTGATGGCATGCTTTACTTTCTTGCATTTAATAAACTTGAACCATTGGGTCCTTTTTTGCGTATATGCTTGCGCTTTATGAGTTGAAGTTACCAGAACCATGTATCATGGGGACTGCTTTCAACACTTCATTTGGTACTTGTACCTAGTTAATATCATGTTCTTTTGCTTATGGATCCCGGCGGTGTGAAATAAAAGTGGAACTTGTAAGATCATGGAGTTTATATGTGTGTCAGAGAAACGCCTGGGCCGCTAGCCTAAGACATGCCTAATCATGGTGGAAACTTGCAGCATAACTATAGTGAGCATTCTATGAAGCATCCTCAATAAAAACCTATGCAAATAGCAAAAAAAAAGATCGCTGAGATGCTCACTGTCTTCTTGCCTTGTCATTTTGATTATGGGATAGCTCCTGTGTCATGTGCAAGGGGTACCCCATTGGCGGTTCTCAATGATACGCATGTATTTACAATGACAAGAGCTTGCTCGTGACTGAAGTTGAGTAGCATGAGGTTCGGTACTCATAAGTAAGGGTCATGGGACTCCAATTTATAACTTGTCAAGCATATCCTCTTAGTTGTGTCACTTTAACCTTAACCACCAAAAGATGCCTATGATAGGGGCAATGAGAGCTGGAAGCTAGTAAGTATCATAATTTTTGGGAGCTCTTTATGAGACTTGCAATCCCTGCTTCCCTCTACGAAGGGCCCTTTCTTTTACTTTGTAGTTGAGTCAGTAAACCTATTCCCTTCTATCTCAGCAAGTATTTTGAGTTGTTGTGTTGCATTCATTCATATGATGATTATTCAATCATGTTTCTTATGTTCCTTGTTTTGCACTTTGCTCTTATCTTGATGTTTACTACTTTGAAAGCTATCTTTGAAAACCAGCAGTTTGTGAACTCCAACAAATTATCAACTATTCTTCGACCAAGAGCTAAGTTTGCCATTACCAATTATGATTCACTTTATGTATCTTTATTGTGTTTCCTTTACTTATTACAAGTTGAGTTATATAATAGTGAGTTGTCTTCTATTATGATATATGTATTGGATGAATGTGATGCTTCTTGTCCGTATTCTTTTATCGACTCTTCACTCCATAAACCCAAGGCCATGTTTATTGAGCTCAGTCTCGTTGGGGACAAGCGAAGTCTAAGCTTGGGGGGAGTTGATACGTCCATTTTGCATCACTATTCTATGTCTTGATTCACTATTATTCATTGATATATTTCGTATTGAGAGGTGATAATTATGTTATTTCATCTATTTTTGCATGGTTGATGACTTTTGGAGCATGGACCGCTGCAGTCAGGATTCTAATGGAAAATGTGCTGTTTGGAGGCAAAATTCGCGATGATCAGAAAATCCAGGAAAATATACGGAAAATCCTATTTTTCTAGAAGACTAAGGATGCTAGAAGACTGAGTGGAGATGGGCCACAGGGGGCCCACACCACCCCATGGCGCGGGTAGCCCTAGGCCGCGCCAGGAGGTGGTGTGGCCACCTTGGCCCACTCCAGCCTCTCCCCTCTGGCGTATATCATCCCCACGAAACCCTAAGACTCGAGGAGCGACCACAGAAAGATACCGCCGCCTCTGCGGGGCGGAAAACACCGAGAGAGAAAGATCTCTCCGACAGACAGATTTCTACCGGGGGAATTCCTTCCCGGAGAGGGAAGATCGTCACCATCAACACCACGATCAAGCTGGACTTCATCGGGATCATCATCATCATCATCACCATCATCACCATCAGCACCCCCATCACCATCTCCATATTGCGGTTACAATTGCATTGAATCTTGCATAGTTTATAGGGGAAACTTTCTCGGTGTTGATTACTCTTTGTAGTTGATGCTATTGATTGAACCATTGAATTATTGTTTATGTTCAGATTGTTATACATCATTATTCCATCTCTGACCATGATCCATATGATGTCTTGTGAGTAGTTCGTTTTGTTCTTGAGGACATGGGAGAAATCTTGTTGTTAGTAGTGGAGTTGCGTTGAGAAAGATTCAATAGATTGTTATTTAAGTTGTGGTGTACTTCTTCTAGTGGTGTCATGTGAACGTCGACTACACGAAACTTCACCTATATGGGCCTAGGGGAATGCATTGTGTATTTGGCTACTAATCGTAGGGGTTGCCGGAGTGACAGAAACCTGAACCCCCGTTAGAAAACCATTGCACAAGGGATGTAAGGGTCTTAGAGTTTAAAGCTGTGGTTAGGTTTCTACCTTAATTACTTTCTTGTACTTACGGATGTTTGCAAGGGGTATAATCACAAGTATGTATTAGTCTTGGATGGGGCGGTACATTAGCACAGGTTCACCCACACAACACTTTGCAAGCTAGAGAAGATTAATCAACTATATGAAGCGAAAGCACTTGACAGTCTTCCCATGTGTCCTCGAGAACGTTTGGTCATCTTAAGTAATACAACCGGCTTGTCCTTTGCTACATAAAGGATTGGGCCACTTGCTACATTTATTCCTACTGTCTTTTATTTACTCGCCCTTTGTTTACTTGCTTTATCAAAAACCCCTAAAAATCCGTTTGCTAAGTATTTGCAGAGAATTCCTGATCCATACCACTAGCCAGCACCTTCTGCTCCTCGTTGGGTTTGACACTCTTACTTATCGAAAATACTGCGATACACCCCCTATACTTGTGGGTCATCAGAACCCAACCATCAGTTTTTATAAAGGGCTAAGGCTCATGCCTCAGCATTTTCATCATCATCATAAACCATTTGTGTTTCTCAACACATGTCAAAACATCTCAATAGAATGACTCATCATTCCAAGGTTTTCATAAGTCATTTTCACCAAGTATTCCCATCTAAAGTGATCAAGTTTTTGGTTTAGCTCTAATCACTAAGTTAAGAGTGTTCACTAAGGTGGGATGCTAATATCAATCTCATGCCATAGAATGACATCTAAGTCTAACTAGATCGGCCAAGTTTTATGCTCTTTATGCTATCTATAAACAAAATAAAGGACTTTGATAAAGTAAAAGAAAGTAAAGCTTGTAAGAAAACCTGGGATGGGTATAAATCAAAAGGTATAACCAAAGCATGCCTAATGCATCTTGCTTGGGTTATATTGCATCTAGTGATGGTTTGCAAGTTTTAGCTTGCCAATAATAGCTTGCCTTGATTGGTGCAGTGGTTGAAATTCTCTTCTTCTTCCTCGGGGTAGAACTCCTCCTCCTCGTAGACTTGGTCGGTACTATCATCTATAAATACATACGGAATACACAATCACCAAACAATACTTAACTAGTCTACTTAGCACACATTTGATGATCTATTATCATCACATTCATCACAAGGTTTAATGAACTAGTTTCATTTATTTTATTTCAGAAAAGTAATTTCTACTCATTGAAAATAACTAAGATTTAATATTCTCCAATTAAAATATGGGATCATATGGACACATGTTATCACCACATATTCTAATACATGGGAATGTGATTTAAATGTTGGATCACATTTTTAATAAGTTTAAGATTAATATTTAATGATGTAAAGTGACTACAAATGCCTATATAGCATTATTTTGGTACTAGTCCAAAGTCACTGCATGCAAACCTGATTATTATTACATATTCAGATAGGTATATTCAAATGTAATTTTTGAGAGGTGGAATCATCTCAAAAGCTATTATGGTTGATTTTATAAAAATGTTTGAATGTGAAAAAGCTTCTGTCTTGTTATTTTTGCTAGGAGATATATCTACTCTAATTGATTTAAATCCAACGGGCTTGGATAGAGTTTTTAATTATCTTTCCAACAAATTGGAATCACTCAATTTGGTTCAGTAGATATTTCTGAATTTATTTTTAAACTATAGGACAGAAACTAGTTTACTTCTAAAAAGAAAAGGATTTATTTGAATCTGCTGGGTTGCGCGGGAACACTAATGGGCTGGCCCGGTTTCACTCCGCGGTGCTGAGGACAGCTGATAGGGGGGTCCTGCCTGTCAGTGGCTCTTTAAACACGAAGCGGTACGGGGTAACGTGAACCACACGATTAGAACTAGGATCTACGGCTCACGTTCATCGTCGACGACGGACATGTCGTCGGCGAGGTGGAACCCTAGCGGCTTGGTCGGGG
>CAJUXJ010002071.1:0-37518 GCA_910589775.1 Avena eriantha
GAAAGAACACAAATGCAATGAACACTGGTGGATCCATATGTGGTTTGTCGAAAGAACACACATGCAATGACTCTAGTGGATACATATGTGGTTTGTGGAAAAGAACACACATGCAATGGCATTGGTGGATCCATATGTGGTTTGTGGAAAGAACACACATGCAATGACATTGGTTGATCCATGTGTGGTTTGTGGAAAGAACACACAAGCAATGATATTGGTGCATCCATATGTGGTTTGTGGAAAGAACACACATGCAATGAATCCGGTGGATCCATGTGTGGTTTGTGGAAAGAACACACATGCAATGACTCTAGTGGATCCATATGTGGTTTGTAGAAACAACACACATGCAATGACTCTAGTGGATACATATGTGGTTAGTGGAAAAGAACACATATGCAATGACTCTAGTGGATCCCTGTGTGGTTAGTGGAAACAACACACATGCAATGACATTGGTAGATCCATATGTGGTTCATGGAAAGAACACGCAGGCAATGACATTGGTGGATCCATATGTGGTTTGTGAAAAGAACACACATGCAATGACTCTAGTGGATCCATATGTGGTTTGTGGAAAGAACACACATGCAATGAACACTGGTGGATCCATATGTGGTTCATGACAGGAACACACATGCAATGAGAATCGTTGATCCATATGTGGTTTGTGACAATAATACACATGCAATGCCATTGGTTAATCCATGTGTGGTTTGTTGAAAGAACACACATGCAATGAATCAAGTGGGTCCATATGTGGTTTGTGAAAAGAACACACATGTAATGACTCTAGTGGATCCATATGAGGTTTGTAGAAAGAACACACATGCAATGAAGACTGGTGGATTCATATGTCGTTCATGACAGGAACACACATGCAATGACATTAGTTGATCCATATGTGGTTTGTGACAATAACACACATGCAATGAAATTGGCTGATCTATGTGTGGTTTGTGAAAAGAACACACACGCAATGACTCAAGTGGGTCAATATGTGGTTTGTGAAAATAACACACATGCAATGACTCTAGTGGATCCATATGTGGTTTGTAGAAAGAACACACATGCAATGACATTGGTGGATCCATATGTGGTTTGTGGAAAGAACACACATGTAATGACATTGGTTGATCCATGTGTGGTTTGTGGAAAGAACACACATGCAATGACTCAAGTGGGTCAATATGTGGTTTGTGAAAAGAACACACATGCAATAACTCTAGTGGATCCATATGTGGTTTATAGAAAGAACACATATGCAATGACATTGGTGGATCCATATGTGGTTTGTCGAAAGAACACACATGTAATGACATTGGTTGATCCATATGTGGTTTGTAAAAAGAACACACATGCAATGACTCTTGTGGATACATATGTGGTTAGTGGAAAGAACACACATGCAATGAACACTGGTGGATCCATATGTGGTTCATGACAGGAGCACACATGCAATTGCACTGGTTGATCCATATGTGGGTTTTTAAAAGAACACACATGCAATGCCATTGGTTAATTCATATGTGGTTTGTGGAAAAGAACACACATGCAATGACTCTGGTGGATCCATACGTGGTTTGTTAAAAGAACACACATGCAATGACTCTAGTGGATCCATGTGTGGTTAGTGGAAAGAACACACATGCAATGACATTGGTGGATCCATCTGTGGTTCATGGAAAGAACACACATGCAATGACATTGGTGGATCCATATGTAGTTTGTGAAAAGTACACACATGCAATGACTCTAGTGGATCCATATGTGGTTTGTGGAAAGAACACAAATGCAATGAACACTGGTGGATCCATATGTGGTTTGTCGAAAGAACACACATGTAATGACTCTAGTGGATACATATGTGCTTTGTGGAAAAGAACACACATGCAATGACATTGGTTTATCCATATGTGGTTTGTGGAAAGAACACACATGCAATGACATTTGTTGATACATGTTAGGTTTGTGGAAAGAACACACATGCAATGATATTGGTGGATCCATATGTGGTTTGTGGAAAGAACACACATGCAATGACTCCGGTGGATCCATGTGTGGTTTGTGGAAAGAACACACATGCAATGACTCCGGTGGATCCATATGTGGTTTGTAGAAACAACACACATGCAATGACTCTAGTGGATACATATGTGGTTAGTGGAAAAGAACACATATGCAGTGACTCTAGTGGATCCATGTGTGGTTAGTGGAAAGAACACACATGCAATGACATTGGTAGATCCATATGTGGTTCATGGAAAGAACAAGCATGCAATGACATTGCTGGATCCATATGTGGTTTGTGAAAAGAACACACATGCAATGACTCTAGTGGATCCATATGTGGTTTGTGGAAAGAACACACTTGCAATGAACACTGGTGGATCCATATGTGGTTCATGACAGGAACACACATGCAATGAGAATCGTTGATCCATATGTGGTTTGTGACAATAAGACACATGCAATGCCATGGTTAATCCATGTGTGGTTTGTGGAAAGAACACACATGCAATGAATCAAGTGGGTCCATATGTGGTTTGTGAAAAGAACACACATGCAATGATTCTAGTGGATCCATATGAGGTTTGTAGAAAGAACACACATGCAATGAACACTGGTGGATTCATATGTGGTTCATGACAGGAACACACATGCAATGACATTAGTTGATCCATACGTGGTTTGTGACAATAACACACATGCAATGAAATTGGCTGATCCATGTGTGGTTTTTGAAAAGAACTCACACGCAATTACTCAAGTGGGTCAATATGTGGTTTGTGAAAAGAACACACATGCAATGACTCTAGTGGATCCATATGTGGTTTGTGGAAAGAACACACATGCAATGACATTGGTTGATCCATGTGTGGTTTGTAAAAAGAACACACATGCAATGACTCTAGTGGATACATATGTGGTTAGTGGAAAGAACACAGATGCAATGAACACTGGTGGATCCATATGTGGTTCATGATAGGAACTCACATGCAATGACACTGGTTGATCCATATGTGGGTTGTTAAAAGAACACAGATGCAATGCCATTGGTTAATCCATATGTGGTTTGTGGAAAAGAACACACATGCAATGATTCTGGTGGATCCTTACGTGGTTTGCTAAAAGAACACACATGCAATGACTCTGGTGGATCCATGTGTGGTTAGTGGAAAGAACACACATGCAATGACATTGGTGGATCCATCTGTGGTTCATGGAAAGAACACACATGCATTGACATTGGTGGATCCATATGTGGTTTGTGAAAAGAACACACATGCAATTACTCTAGTGGATCCATATGTGGTTTGTGGAAAGAAGACAAATGCAATGAACACTAGTGGATCCATATGTGGTTTGTTGAAAGAACACACATGCAATGACTCTAGTGGATACATATGTGGTTTGTGGAAAAGAACACACATGCAATGACATTGGTGGATCCATATGTGGTTTGTTGAAAGAACACACATGCAATGACATTGGTTAATCCATGTCTGGTTTGTGGAAAGAACACATATCCAATGACATTGGTAGATCCATATGTGGTTTGTGGAAAGAACACACATGCAATGACTCTGGTGGATCCATGTGTGTTTTGTGGAAAGATGATACGTCCATTTTGCATCACTATTCTATATCATAATTTACTGTTATTCATTGATATATTTCATATTAAGAGATGATATTTATGTTATTTCATCTGTTTTTACATGGTTGATGACTTTTGGAGCATGGACCGCTGTTGTCAGGATTATGATGGAAAATGTGCTATTTGGAGGCAAAATTGGCAAAGATCAGAAAATACAGGAAAATATACGGAAAATCCTATTTTCTAGAATACGGAGGCTACCAGAAGAGGGAGTGGAGATGGTCCACAGGGGGCCCACACCACCCCCTGGCACGGGCCACCCTAGGCCGCGCCACCAGGTGGTGTGGCCGCCCTGGCCCACCTATGGCTCTCCCCTGTGGCGTATATATTCCTCCCGAAACCCTAAGACTTGGGGAGCGACCATAGAAATATTTCGCCGCCTCTGCGGGGCGGAAACACCGAGAGAGAAAGATCTCCTCGGCAGACAAATTTCTGCCGGGGGAATTCCTTCCCGGAGAGGGGAGATTGTCACCATCAACACCACCATCAAGCTGGACTTCATCGGGATCATCATCATCCTCATCACCACCACCATCATCATCAGCACCCTCATCACCATCTCCATATTGCCGTAACAATTGAGTTGAATCTTGCATAGTTCTTAGGGGAAACTTTCCCGATGTTGATTACTCCTTGTAGTTGATGCTATTAAGTGAACCATTGAATTATTGTTTATGTTCAGATTGTTATACATCATTATTCCATCTCTGATCATGATCCATATGATGTCTTCTGAGTAGTTCGTTTTGTTCTTGAGGACATTGGAGAAGTCATGTTGTTAGTAGTGGAGTTGTGTTGAGAAAGATTCAATAGTTTGATATTTAAGTTGTGGTGTGCTTCTTCTAGTGGTGTCATGTGAACATCGACTACATGAAACTTCACCTATATGGGCCTAGGGGAATGCATTGTGTATTTGGCTACTGATCGTATGGGTTGCCGGAGTGACTGAAACCTGAACCCCCGTTAGGAAACCATTGCACAAGGGACGTAAGGGTCTTAGAGTTTAAAGCGGTGGTTAGGTTTCTACCTTAATTACTTCCTTGTACTTATGGATGTTTGCAAGGGGTATAATCCCAAGTATGTATTAGTCCTAGGAAGGTCAGTACATTAGCACAGGTTCACCCACACAACACTTAGCAAGCTAAAGAAGATTAATCAACTATATGAAGCGAAAGCACTTGACAGTCTTCCCATGTGTCCTCGAGAATGTTTCGTCATCTTAAGTAATACAACCGGCTTGTCCTTTGCTGCATAAAGGATTGGGCCACTTGCTGCATTTATTCCTACTGTCTTTTGTTTACTCGTACTTCATTTACTTGCTTTATCAAAAACCCCTAAAAATCCGTTTGATAAGTATTTGCAGAGAATTCCTGATCCATACCACTATCCAGCACCTTCTACTCCTCGTTGGGTTCGACACTCTTACTTATCGAAAAGGCTGCGATACACCCCCTATACTTGTGGGTCATCAAGACTATTTTCTGGCGCCGTTGCCGGGGAGCGCTATTAGAGAGTGGAACTGGTAAAGGAAACTTCTACTGTGAGTATTGTTTACTTCTGTCAGTTGCTTTATTTTCATTATGGATTCGCTGAGTTTCTTATTTGGTAATTCTACTACCACTGCTAAGGTAGTAGATGAACCACCACCTGCTGAGAATGATGCTTTTAAAATACCTACAAGAATTATTGATCGTGTTATGGCTAACTATTATGTTGGAGATGGAACTGTCCATCCCGGTGATCATTTACTCTTTATACACGAATTATGCGGGTTGTTCAAGTGTGCAGGTATTACTACAGATCAAGTCAAGAAGAAGTTATTCTCATTATCACTAAAAGGAAGAGCTGGGGAATGGTATAAGCTACTGAAGAATGGTCAAGCTCTGGAATGGGAGGAAATAGTGCCCCTCTTTTATTCAAAGTTTTATCCTCCTAGTGAGATTCATAAAGATCGGAATCAAATATACAACTTTTGCCCTCTTGATGGAGAGCGTACAGCTCAAGCTTGGGGGAGATTGAAGTTACTAATGCTCAAATGTCCCATTCATGAGCTCCCCAACAATATTATTATCAATAACTTTTATGCAAGGCTTTCTCTTCATGATAAGGATTTATTGGATGCTTCTTGTGCTGGATCATTCACTTGCATGGAAGAAGAAGCTAAATGGGATCTTCTGGACCGTATTCAAGATAATGCTGAAGCTTGGGAGAATGACAAAGGTAGAAAGTTAGGTATAAATTATGATTATGAATGCATTGAATCTTTTATGGGAACTCATGACTTTCAAAATATTAAAAATGCTTATGGTCTAGACTCTCAAGCTATTGCTTCTTATTTTAAGGCTTTTGCTTCCTACATTGAAGTGCCTAAAAAGAAGTGGAATAAGTATCATGAACCTTATAAAGATATTGCTAAGTGTGTTCCTGTAAGAAATACTAAAGTTTATACTGCTAATCATGTTTTACCTGAACCTTATATTGAGAAAATGCCTTTCCCAGTTAAGATGAAGGAACATTCTATGATAGCTAGTATGGTTAATGAAAGTACAAATGAAGCTGTTGAACCTAATAAACAAATGGTTGTTGAACCTATAATAGCAAATGTGAAAGACTTTGTTACTAAATATGTGGAAGAGGGACACACTATCCTTTGTAAGGATACCTCTAATATTGTTTCACAAAGTAGTGTTATGAGAGCTAGTATTCCTGTGTTTTCTGTTAGAATAAGCGATCATTGTCACAATGGTCCTTGTGATAGTTATATAGTTAAGTTTATGCATGATACTGAAAGTTACTACGAGAGAGGGAAAAGTGTTCTTATGCATCTCAATAATATTAAGTTTCCTCGTTTTATGTTGAAAGTTTTCATGTTGCACTTCTTTTGCCTTCCTATGCTAGTAGCCTCTAGTTTCAACAATTTGTTTGTTTACAAAATTCCCTTGCATAGGAAGTGGGTTCGACTTAAATGTGTGTATTTTTGCTTATTAATGCTATCTTTCACTTCAATTCATATTCCTATGTGAGCATCTTCAAAATTATCATGCCCATCTTAATGGCTATAAAGAAAGAGCTTTTTGGGAGACAACCCAGTACATTTCTTCTTTTAGTTTGTTTTTGTTTCTTTGATTCTTGGAAGTTATTACTTCGTTAATAACCTATCCTTATCCTTTTTGTTTGGTTTTTGTGTCAAGATCAACGTCTAATGAGAGAGAAGTAAGATTTGGGGAAGTTGCTGTCCCGAAACAGACTTTTGTGCTTCACCGTAAAACTTCGTGAGAGATCTCTGTATGTCGGATTGAGCTGTAATTTTTTTTGCTTCTGACCCAGGTTGTTATTTAACTTTCATTAGTTTTGCACTTTTTTATTTGAGCAACAGAAGATTTTCGAAAACATTGATCTATACCTACTGGTCTGTTTTGACAGATTTTGCCACTTTTGCATTTGCTTCTTTAATCGATTTCCTTTTTGAATTCTTTTTGGATTTTCGGAAGGAGTTGCTACAGTAGCTTATGTTTTGATAGTTTTCAGTTGAAATTGAGCTCAAAAGGTTTTATCACTTCACTTATACTAATGTTGCTAATAAGAACTGTGTAAAGTTTCGTGTGAAAGAAATTTCCAGGTAATGGAGATAATGGTGTAATAAGGAAGTGAAAGGTTTCATGACTCAAGTAATAAGTGTATGAAGATGAAGATATTGATGTTATTCAAGTGGTGATTCCGGAGGATACCACCACCACCAAAGGAGTAATTCGTCATCAGGTTTGGCATCCCCTTGGTTTGTTCCAAGCTTGGGGGAGTGTCGCGGTATCACATCACTATCTTCTATCTTTTTACCTTTTTAGTAGAATCATATCATGAATAGAGAAATTATAATGTAGGATGCTTTGCATTATGGAAGTGTCCCCTCTCTCGTTAGATATGTATCCCTTGGTTTGAGTTGTCATTTTGGAATACTAATGAGAAGTTCTATCATTTACTCTTTTTGCATATCTTATATTACTTTTCAATTCATGGTTATATGATTGATCTTGTTGTTAGTATTGGTATCACTTTGGGATCATTTAGTTAATTTAGTTGGTTTTGGCAAACCTGGCTTGGTCAGTAGCAACACTATTTTTGAGAGTTGAATGAAAAGATAAAAAGTACTCTAAAGAAAAAATATAATTTCATCATCTTTCTTTTTTGATTTGCTCATAAGCTTAGTATTCTCTAGTTAAGGTCTTTTGTGCTTCCAAGGAAGATTGCATGTTTGTTTTTATCACTTATATGTTTGTTTGTTTCCTTCAACTCTTATACTTGCTACCCAGCCTTGCTAGCAAAAAACCTGTACTGAGAGGGAATTCTTCTCATGCATCCACTCCTTAAAACCAAAACCTATGCCATTTGTGTCCACCATACCTATCTGTTAGCACTATTGCTATTCCAAGTAAATTCTTGTTTTGTCTACCTTCCAAATTAAACTTGTTATGTGAAAATTAGTGATTAAAGCTCTCACGAACTTGATGGCACACTTTACTTTTCTTGCATTTAATAAACTTTAACCATTGTGCTCACCTATGTTGCGTATATGCTTGCGCTTTGTGAGTTGTGAATTAGCAGAACCATGCTGTCATGGGGAACGCTTTCAACATTGCACTGGTACTTTGTACCTAGTTGATATCATGTTCTTTTGTCTATGGATGTCGTCGGTGGAAATGAAAGGGGAGCTTGTAAGTCCATGGAGTTATGCATGTGTGTTAGAGAAACGCCTAGGCCGCTGGTCTAATCCATGTTGACATGGTGGAAACCTGCAGCGTAACCATAACGAGCATCTATAAAGCATTCTTCTTATAAAAAAAGAGTCCGATATTGAAAAAAAAGAGAAAAACAAAAAAAGAGATTATGAAAAGAGGAAAGAGAGAAAAAAAACACCATATTCCCATGGTAAATAAGAAGATTGCTGAGATGCTTGTTGTCGACTTGCCTTATCATTTTGATATGGGGATTCTTCCGTATCATCGGGCAAGGGGTACCCTGTTGGCGGTTCTCTATGATACACATGTGCTTATGATGACAAGAACTTACCGGTGACTAAACTTTAGTAGCATGAGGAGCGGCCCTCGTGTTCAAGGAACATGAGATTTCCAACTTAAACTTTGTCAAGCATATACTCCATAGTTTGTTCATTTTAACCTTAATCCCCTCAAGATGCTTATGTTAGGAGCAATTAGAGATGAAAGCTAATAAGTACCATAATTTTTGGAAGCTCTTTATGAGACTTGAATCCTTGCTTCCTTCTATGAAGATCTTTCCACCACTTTTATATTGAGTCTCCACCTTCTATCTTTATGCACCTATTGAGAGAGCATAGTGGCCATTCTTAGTTTAATGTGCATTGTCCCAAGACTTGTTGATTGATGCATAACTTTTATATTGCTTGTTCTTAAACTACTTGTATCTAGTCACCCTTATGAACTTTGAAGGTGTTCTATGCATTTATGTTTTGCTACACTATGAGGGACAAGATGAATACCATTTTCATTATGCTTTCTATATGTGAAACAAACAAATGTCTTGCAAAGCATTGTTATTCATGATCTTTGTTTGTATCCTTTCATGTTATAACATAGTTGCTATATCTTATTGTTAGAACTCTATCTTTCATGTTCATGTTTAGAGTACCTTGATCCCAGCTATCAATGCTTTTATAATAATGATGATCAAGATTGTGTTGGCTGCATATCACCTCAAAATTTATATTATTTTTATCGTTTACCTACTCGAGGACGAGCAGGAACTAAGCTTGGGGATGTTGATACGTCCATAACGCATCTATAATTTTTGATGGTTTTATGCTAATAATATGCTTTTGATACTCTCTTTTTTATATAAAGTTTATGATTTATTTGGACAAACCTACTAATAGTTGAAAAAGTGCACAATGTTCTTGTTTTACACTTTAATGTGTAGGAATTACCAAGAATACAAGTGGAAACCTTGTTGGAGTCAAATTGGGATTTTCCAGAAATCTGTCTTAAAACTCTTTTTGAAGATGGTCACGTTCCGGGTCAAAGCAGCGTTAAACGAAAAACTCTTCAACTACAAAGTTGTTGGAAATTTCACGACAAACATTCTGGACATAAAATTTAGCTGATTCCGAGCCCGGACGGGCTAGATAGGTCCGATTTACTACAGCCCAAGGTGGGGTGACGAAAATCCAAGAAGCTATATAAAGGGAGGAAACCTAATTCGTGTAAGACACCTCCATCCACGAATTTGAAGCCACCAAAGCCACATTTTTTCCTCCCCCATGGATCCCATCTCCATGGGGAAGGCCTCCCAAGAAGCCATGAAGGAAGGGTGCTAAGGGGCGGTGCTCCCCTGTGATACCGGCGGCGGGGAAGGAGTCCTCCGTGCTGCCGCCGCCTCTTCACCATCTTCACTGCCATCTCCCTCGCCGTTGCTGGTTCCCATGATGATGAGGGAGTAGTTCTTCCTCGAGGCTAAGGGATCTACCGGTATCTATGTGCGCATCTCTCTCTATGCATGATCATATTGTGATCATGAGCTTTGTAATCAAGTAGATCTACCTTGCTACTCAAGTGCTTTAATAGATCTCTCCTCTCCCCATGTGTGTGAAGTTGACAGTGTGCACACCATGGTGGCACTTAGGCTAGAGATTTCAAATACTTGTTATGAGTTATATTTGGAGTTGGATGTTTTTATGAAATTGTGGTGTTTGTTTGAACCATCTAGTGCTAAAGGTGACAGTGTGGGGTTATCTGGATGGGGAAAGGCTTACTTTGAGGTGTGCTATTATAGCCCTACCATGGATTAGAGTGTCCAACCGGAGAGTAGTTCAGCGTAGTATCATAAAGAAGAATATATTTATATGAGAGTGTTCACTAGTGAAAGTATGATCCCTAGGCCTTGTTTCTAAGCATTGAAACACCGTTTGCAACTAGATCAGTTACATGTTTGCTTGCTGCCATCTTTAATTCAGTTTGCCTTTAGTCTTTTTCCACGTCAACCACATGCCAGCAAGCTATTTTCTATCACTGTTACCACTTATAATTATCCATACCACTTGTATTTCACTATCTCTTCGCCGAACTAGTGCACCTATACACCTGGCAAGTGTATTAGGTGTGTTGGGGACACAAGAGACTTCTTTTATCTTGATTGCAGGATTGCTTGAGAGGGAATACCTTTGACCATTTCCTCCCTGAGTTCGATAAACCTTGGGTGATCCACCTAAGGGAAAACATGTTGCTGTTCTACAAACTTTTGCACTTGGAGGCCCAACAACTGTCTATAAGAATAGAAGTGCATAGACATCAGTGGTTTGTGAAAAGAACACACATGCAATGACTCTAGTGGATCCATATGTGGTTTGTAGAAAGAACGCACATGCAATGAACACTGGTGGATCCATATGTGCTTCATGACAGGAACACACATGCAATGACATTGGTTGATCCATATGTGGTTTGTGACAATAACACACATGCAATGCCATTGGTTAATCCATGTGTGGTTTGTGGAAACACCACACATGCAATGACTCAAGTGGGTCCATATGTGGTTTGTGAAAAGAACACACATGCGGTGACTCTAGTGGATCCATATGTGGTTTGTAAAAAGAACACACATGCAATGACACTAGTGGATCGATATGTGGTTCATGACAGGAAAACACATGCAATGACATTGGCTGATCCATATGTGGTTTGTGACAATAACACACATACAATGCCATTGGTTAATCCATGTGTGGTTTGTGGAAAGAACACACATGCAATGACTCAAGTGGGTCCATATGTGGTTTGTCAAAAGAACACACATGCAATGACTCTAGTGGATCCATATGTGGTTTGTAGAAAGAACACACATGCAATGAACACTGGTAGATTCATATGTGGTTCATGACAAGAACACACATGCAATGACATTGGTTGATCCATATGTGGTTTGTGACAATAACACACATGCAATGGCATTGGTTGATCCATGTGTGGTTTGTGGAAAGAACACACATGCAATGACTCAAGTGGGTCAATATGTCGTTTGTGAAAAGAACACACATGCAATGACTCTAGTGGATCCATATGTGGTTTATAGAAAGAACACATATGCAATGACATTGGTGGATCCATATGTGGTTTGTGGAAAGAACACACATGTAATGACATTGGTTGATCCATATGTGGTTTGTAAAAAGAACACACATGTAATGACTCTAGTGGATACATATGTGGTTAGTGGAAAGAACACACATGCAATGAACACTTGTGGATCCATATGTGGTTCATGACAGGAACACACATGCAATGACACTGGTTGATCCATATGTGGGTTGTTAAAAGAACACACATGCAATGCCATTGGTTAATGCATATGTGGTTTGTGGAAAAGAACATACATGCAATGACTCTGGTGGATCCATATGTGGTTTGTGAAAATAACACACATGCAATGACTAGTGGATCCATGTGTGGTTAGTGGAAAGAACACACATGCAATGACACTGGTGGATCCATCTATGGTTCATGGAAAGAACACACACGCAATGACATTGGTGGATCCATATGTGGTTTGTGAAAAGAACACACATGCAATGACTCTAGTGGACCCATATGTGGTATGTAGAAAGAACACACATGCAATGAACACTGGTGGATTCATATGTGGTTCATGATAGGAACACACATGCAATGACATTGGTTGATCCATATGTGGTTTGTGACAATAACACACATGCAATGACTGTTGGGGGGATACCCCCAGATAGGGTCACGCCGGGGTATAAAGGACGAGTTAGCCGAGGTTTGGCAAGGCCAATGCGGATGCTGGCCGGTACACCTCAAGGCAGGCCGAATCACGGGGTAACCCGGACCAGGGGGCGTCCGCCTAACTAAGTCTCAACCGACTTAAGCAGTAAGTCGGAAATGCGTATTTAACTTGTATGCAGGAACGGGTGTGGCCGGATCAACTATGATCCGGGTCATATCTAGCTTCTAGGAGAAGGAAGGAATCTCGCTGGTCAAAAGAAGCCCTGGTACGCACTGCATGAGCGAAGCGGACAAGGGCAGGACCACCGAGGCGTGGCCGACAGGGGTGACGACACCCATGTCGGCTGACGCAGGCGCCGCAGAGGCTCACGTAGCCTCTGCATGTGTGACGCGGGGGAAAAGCAACCCGGTCGGCTTACTACTTTGGGAGAAGGCATATTCTCAGGAATATGCCTCCACGTATGCCCTAAGTGGAGACCTAGCCACCCCTATATAAGCAGGGCTAGGGCCTCTATAGAAGGGGTTCCGCTATTCCGATTAGTTCTAGAGCTCTGAGGGTTGATCTCTAGTTGGTCTTGTACGGGTTAACTGTGGGTGAGAGTAAGAGAACTCCTTCTTCCTCCTCTCGCCAATACAGCTCTAGGAGCACTTGTAATCTTGGAAGCAAAGCAAATACAAACTTTTGTGTGAGGAATCACCTCACTATCCCTCCCTGGATTCCCCTAGCGTGTATTAGTCCCCACCTTTAGCCTATCCATGGCATCTTCCGTGACACCACCACGACAGTTGGCGCCCACCGTGGGGCTAGCGGCGCTAGCAAGGGTTAAGATCCAGACATGAAACTTCATCGGCACTGGCGAACGCATCATCTCCGGGCTCGTTCAGCGCTTTGGAGCGCTAGACATTGTCAGCGACAACACTGGCTGCTTCGGCACGCGCCCGCTTCCGTGAAACAGCCTCTTCATCAAGCTCGGCGCGCACAAGGTCTATGTTGTTGTTGACGTGTCGTGTGTTCATCCGCGGCACGTCGTCGAGGCAGGGGAGCCACCCCTTACCGTGGTTCACGGGGCGCGTATCACTCGCTCCTCGGACCATGCTGAGGTGATGATGACTTTGCCTGGTGCGGGCGCGATCAAGGATCCGGCACCAGATCCGGAGGTAACGCCTAAGGCATCGAGGAAAGGTAGAGGTCCTACACTAGAGAGGCCAGAAAATGTGTTGAGGGAAGCGATGGATAGCTTGGCAAACCCTGTAGTAGCAGTAGTAGATCCGGCTCAGGCACAGGCCGAGCTAGAGGAAACTAGGCAAAAAATACTAGAGGGTGCAAAAAAGATATCCGCGGCTCAGCAGTCGTTGAACATGACGCTGCGTGAGTACGCAAAGGCAAACAAAGTTGATGCTGTAAAAGTGAAGGGGAGAAATTTCATGAGCGAAATGAACAGAGAAGGTGATACTATGATTGAGGAGTCAGAGAACTGTTTGTCCGTGGGGCTGCCGAGGTATAGTACCCCGGCAAAGAACCTCAGAGCAGCAGATGCAGCTGCATCTGAGTTAGAGGGTCTAACGGGTGAGGCTCGTCAAAGACAACAAGATAGGGTCAATGAGTTGGTTCGGATCGCGAACAGACAAAATGAAGAACTACTCAGAGCTAACCCAGAGAGAGCTAGAGCCTCCAAGATCGTCCATTCGTCAATGGGTAACCCGGAGAAATCCGCTGGAGCCGCATCGTCTCCTCATGGTGGTCCAAGGAGAGAGGAGGTAGTAACCTCGGCCAGAAGGAACAAACAGATCGTCCCGTATGACCCAACATGGGCAGGAAAAGGAAAAGAAGCACTAAAAAATGATGATCGACGAAGTGTGAGCCGAGGTGAAGCTGGCCGGTCTAACCACGACCAAGGCAACGCCGGTCAAGGGAACGTCGTCAATGGCAATGTCGGACAGCAAAACTCGGCAGGAGTAGGACAACCGCAGCAACGGAACATACCAAAGCAAGAGCAAAGTGCCAGCCGAGGTATGCAACAAAGAGCTGCTCCACGAGAGCAAAACCGGTACAACGATGGAGATTCGGAAATGGTGAACGCGGGATACCCAAGGCCGGACTATCATGTGATAGGGTCAAGATTGGGAAGCAGGGATTTGATGCCGGATGATGCCAGGTTGAAACTGGATCGACTGTATAGGTCGGAACAAATCGAATGTCAAGGTCCTCCCGGTCCTGCGTGTTTTGGGCCCCGGATCATGAAGGAGCCACCGGTACCCAACTTCCAGTTACCCAGAGGCACAAAGACGTATGACGGCAGTACCAAGCCAGAGGATTGGTTGATAAACTATGCTACGGCTGTGAAAATTACCACAGGCAACTTGAGATGGGCTGTGAGATACGTACCCCAGATGTTGGAGGGGCCAGCAAGGGTATGGCTAAACAATTTTCTGCCCGGAAGCATTAACTGCTGGATAGATTTTGAGGAGATGTTCATCAGCAACTTCTCAAGTACGTATCAGAGGCCGAACAGGCCGCATACCCTAGCTATGTGCAAGCAAAGACCGAATGAGACAGACCGGGAGTTTTTAACCCGGTGGTGTGCCGTGAGAAACTCGTGTGAGGGCGTGATAGAATCACAGACCATAGCATGGTTTGCACAAGGGTGCAGATATGCAAGCGAGTTGTGGCAAAAGTTGCAAAGGAAAATGCCAACCACGTTGGCAGAGATGATCCAGATTGCTGATTCGTATGCTCTGGGTGATCCGACTCAACCTAGGCTCGTGTCAAACGAGTCAAACGATGAGTACTACCAAAGAGATGGAGCCGGGTCATCCCAGAGGAATGACTACAGAGGAAAAAGAAGAGATGATAGACCGGATCATCGATACGGTTCACAACAAGTTGCAGCTGTGAATCAAGATCAGCCCGGAGCAGGGGGCAGTCAACGTCAGAAAACTGGAGGGCAATGGACTCCGAGAAATGATGGCAAGAAAACTTGGACGCTAGAGAAAAAGAAACAGTGGCAAGAAAAGAAGGATCGTCCGAGGTATACTTATGAGTCGATGTTGGATCAGTCGTGCAAGTTTCACACGCCGAATCTGAATAACCCAACATGTCATACAACGAGGCAATGTGAGTGGATGCGCAAGATTGAACAAGGTGGTTCGGGGAATGCTCAGGCACCCCGGAATGATCAACCTCGACAGGAGTTACCCCGGCAGCAATTTCTCTCCGGAGCAAACACGCAACAGCTAATGTTGCCTCCCCCTCCGCCGAGGTATGATAACCACGAGAGAAGGGATGCAGTGCATCAAGTGGAAAACCAGCATCAACCGGATCAGATGTACCCCGGAAATGAGGGGAGAAATGAGTACAGAGAGCATCATTAGAGTTAGTGCGTATTCACCACTGAGGAAACAGATAGAAAGAGCTTGCAGCGCAGACATATGGAAGTGAATGCAGTAATGCCCGCGGGTGACGAGGTATATGCCTTGGTCTAATCAAGAAATCACCTGGAGCATTAAAGATCATCCCAAGCTTATGCCGAATCCTGGTTCGTATGCGTTGGTGCTGGATCCGACATTCGTTGGGCCAAACATCAATGTGAGGTTCTCCAAGGTACTGATTGACAATGGCAGTAGCATTAACATCATGTATGCGGACACAATGCGCAAGTTGGGCATCTCGGAGAACATGCTACAAGCCACAAGGACAACTTTCCATGGTATTGTGCCCGGCATTTCTTACGAGCCCATAGGCAAGGTCCAGGTTGACGTATTGTTCGGTACGAGAGATAACTACCGAATCGAAAATTTGGAGTTCGAGGTGGTGAACTTGGAAAGTGTGTATCACGTGTTACTCGGAAGGCCGGCGCTGAACAAGTTCATGGCAAGCTGTCACATTAGTTACTTGAAGATGAAATTTCCCGGGCCAAACGGAGTGATTACCATTGTTGGGGATTTCCGAGGTTCCATAGAATGTGCGTCGGCCGGGTCTAACCTAGCCGAGTCACTTGTGATTGCGTAAGATAAAAGGAAAATTCAAGAGGTCGCAGCATTGGCTCAGTCCGCACAGCAGTATATGCCGGCACTGAGTAACCCGCATGGAAGTGTCTCGTTCCAAGCCATGAAAGGTACCAAGAAGGTTCATGTTGATGATATGTTCCCAGAGCGCACCATAACAATTGGTGCCGGGTTAAGTGATAAATAGGAAAGCAAGCTCGTCTACTTCCTCCGTGAGAATCGGGACATTTTTGCTTGGTCCACACAGGACTTGCAAGGTGTTCCAAGGGAGTTGGCCGAGCACTCTTTAAATGTGAGACCCGGAGCAAAGCCGGTGAAGCAACCTCTCCGCCGCTTCGCCGAAGATAGGAGGAAAGTCATCGGAGATGAGATAGCTCGGTTACTAGCTACAGGATTTATCATGGAGGTTCTCTACCCGGATTGGCTGTCTAATCCGGTGCTGGTGGAGAAGAAGAAGGACGATCCGAATGTGGCAGTGGTTTGGCGAATGTGTATTGATTACACAAACCTGAACAAGGCGTGTCCAAAAGATCCATTTCCACAGCCAAGGATAGATCAGGTCATAGACTCAACTACTGGATGTGAATTGTTGTCATTCATTGATGCATATTTTGGTTTCCACCAGATACCTCTGAATCCAGATGATCAAATAAAGACTGCGTTTATTACCCCGTATGGGGCTTATTGCTATCGCACCATGCCGTTTGGTTTACGTAATGTAGGGGCAACGTACCAAAGATGTATGCAAAAATGTTTGCATGACCAAATTGGTCAAAATGTACAGGTGTACGTGGATGATGTGGTTATCAAGACCAAGGAAAGCAAAACGCTCCTTGACGATATCAGGCAAACATTCGCGAACCTAATAAGGTTCCGGATGAAACTTAACCCAGAAAAATGTACCTTCGGTGTCCCGGCTGGAAAATTACTCGGATTTCTTGTTTCCAGCCGAGGTATCGAAGTTAATCCAACTAATATCCAGGCCATTGAACGAATGGAACTGCCGAAGTGTCTTAACGATGTCCAGAAATTCACGGGTTGCCTGGCATCGTTAAGTCGGTTTGTATGTCGGTTGGGAGAAAAGGAATTGCCTCTTTACCAACTCATGAAAAAGTCGGATAAGTTCGTTTGGACGCCGCAGGCCAATGAAGCCTTTGCTCACTTGAAGAAGATGTTAGCCCCTGCACCAGTGTTAGCCTCTCCACTATCGAAGGAGCCAATGTTGCTCTATATAGCCGCAACCAACCAAGTTGTAAGTGCAGTGATAGTGGTGGAGCGCGACGAGGAAGGTAAGTCGGTGCAAAGGCTAGTGTATTACCTGAGCGAGGTATTATCAGCCTTAAAGCAGAACTATCCACACTATCAAAAGGTGGCGTATGGCGTGTACATGGCAGCTAAGAAGCTGAAGCACTACTTTGAGGAGCATCCCATCAGGGTAATATGTGAGCCCTCCATATCCGAGATAATGAGTAACAAGGATGCGAGTGGCAGAATTGCAAAATGGGTAATTGAACTAGCTCCTTATGCGCCACAATATGACAGAAGAGAAGCAATCAAGTCTCAAGCTGTGGCGGACTTTTTTGTGGACTGGGCCGAGGTGCAATACGAACCGCCGTTATCGGATCCAAATTATTGGCGAATGCACTTTGACGGGTAAAAAACGAAAACCAGGCTAGGTGCCGGAGTTGTACTTACCTCGCCAAAGAAGGATCGGTTAAAATACGTGTTGCACATCCATTTCGCAGCATCGAACAATGTCGCTGAGTATGAAGCACTTGTGCACGGGCTCAAGGTGGCAAAAGAGATTGGGATACGTCGGATCATATGCTTTGGCGACTCAGATTTGGTAGTACAGCAAGTGTCGGGACTGTGGGACGCTCTTGATCCAAACATGGCACTGTACAGATTTCATGTGTAGAAGATATCTGGTTACTTTGAGGGATGTGAATTTCACCATGTGCCCCGGGTGGAAAATGAGACTGCCAACATTTTGTCGAAGCTCGGGTCAACCCGACAAGCACTTCCACCGGGTGTAGCATTAGAACACCTCAGAAAACAATCCATCAGGCCGTCCCCAGAAACCGACTCAATTTATGTCCCGGAGGACACGGAATCCGGAGCTGTGCCCATGGACATTGACATGGGAGGTGGTGCGCGAAACCCAGAGACTGCCTCGGCAAACCCTGGCACTGCCTCAGCGAACCTGAGGACTGCTTTGCAAGACCCGGGGATTGCTCAGCCTGATCCGGTTGAAGTTATGCTGGTGGATGTGATGGAAATTGATGAGGATGTGTTCCCTGTGCGAGCAATACCAGCTTGGGCATTACCTATATTTCAATTCCTGAAAGATGGAACGCTACCCACTGAGGAAGTGCTATCCAGGCAAACACAGAGGAGGGCAAAGGCGTACACGATCATCAATTCTGAACTATACAAAAGGAGTGTGACCAATGTCCTCCAGCGATGCGTTGACCCGGAAGAAGGGCTTGACATCCTCCGATATATACATCAAGGGGAGTGTGGGCATCATGCCTCGTCCGGAGCCTTGGTGGCAAAAGCTTTCCGGCATGGATTCTACTGGCCAAGTGCCTTAGAGCAAGCAGAAGATCTGGTGAGAAAATGTAATGGTTGTCAGAGGTATGCTACCAAGACACATATGCCAATGTCGGAACTCAAGACCATACCAATCACATGGCCATTTGTCAAATGGTGCTTGGATATGGCTGGCCCAATCAAACCAGCAAGGGGAAATATGACTCACATTTTGGTCATGGTGGACAAGTTTACGAAGTGGATTGAAGTGAAGCCGATAAGAAAGTGTGATGGAGCTACGGCCGTAATGTTTCTCAAGGACATCATCTTGAGGTACGGTTATCCTCACAGTATCATAACTGATAATGGCACAAATTTTGCGGAGGGAGCATTTGCGCGTTTCTGCTGGGATAAGAAGATCCGGCTGGACGTAGCCTCGGTAGCCCACCCCGCATCGAACGGACAAGTGGAAAGATCCAACGGATTAGTATTATCTGGGATAAAACCCCGGCTCATTGAGCCGCTGCAAAGATCAGCGGGGTGCTGGATAGAAGAACTACCAGCGGTATTGTGGAGTTTAAGAACAACTCCGAATCGATCAACAGGCTATACGCCGTTTTTTCTGGTATATGGGGCAGAAGCTGTATTACCAGCCGACATAGAGCATGACTCGCCTAGGGTCACCCAATACACAGAAGCCAAAGTGCAAGAAGCCCGGCAAAATGATGTTGATCTGCTGGAAGAAGCGAGAGAACTGGCATTGTCTAGATCCACTATATATCAGCAAAATCTCCAACACTATCATAGCCGGAAAGTAAGCCCCCGAGTCTTTCAGGAAGGCGATCTAGTGCTCCGGTTGGTACAACGTACTGCTGGCATGCATAAATTATCCCCCCATGGGAAGGGCCATTCATTGTGAGCAAAGCATTGCACAATGATTCTTATTATCTAATAGATGCAAAGCCACAGGAAAAGAACAAGGCGGACAAGTCCGGCGAGGAATCTAAGCGTCCATGGAATGTAGCTCTACTTCGTCCTTTCTACACTTAGCAAAGAAGTGTATGTATCCGAGTCTTCTCATGTGTCGGTATGTATGCTGGCAATATCCGAGTCTTCTCATGTGTCGGTATGTATGCTGGCAATGAGCTTATCAATGAAATGTTGGCACCTCGAGCAGTAACTCGAGGATTGCCTTAATAATATTTGTTGTCTTTTGTGCATTAGCTGGAATAAGTTGTTCTACTTAACTCGGATTAGTAATGTGTGAGCACCAAGAACCCAACTCTTCGATGTGTTGTTGTCCAACAAGAATTAGCTTCATGGCAAGCAAGAGAACAAGTTTGGAATTGCGTAGCCCACGAAAAAAGACTAAGGAAAAGAACTTAATCGAGCCGACGTTTGTTTTCGGACTAACCTTGTATTTACTTTCAAATTATTATGTTGTTTTATTTTTTGAGATAAGCCTAAAAGTTTCCCAGTATTGTTAAGACAATTTTTGAAGCTCGGATTCGTAAGTCGTAAAACCGAATCAAGGTAGACACGAGCCGAGCCAAAAGATTGGACGAACAAGAAAAAGAAACTCGGGGACTATGCCCAAGTTAATCCGGCATAGGAACCTAGTAGCAAAATATCACATGTGTATTGGATACAATTCCACCCGGCATACCGGGGATCTGATAAATTTTCAAGTTTTTTCGCTCAAGGAGCAGCAGGAGGAGGAAGCTCGGGGTCATCTTCACCGTCTTCAATATCCGAGGCGTCGTCCTCTCCATCAGCGTTCGAGCCATCTTCATCGTTCTCAACCTCTTCGTCACCAGCGGCTTCCAGGAAGCTCGGTCCCTCAATCCATTCATGAATGGGAGCGTATTCGATGAGGCTATGGGCGCAAGCCTGGTGCCGAGCTACCCACTCGGGGTCGTTGGTCCATCTGGATCCTGTGCGCAGGCGTGTCAGGAGGTTGAGATCGATCTTCTCGTACCACGTGAGTATGTGGTGAAGAACGATATCAGCTGCAGCACGTCCAGCGGACTCCCTCCAGAGGTCGAGCTGGGTCTCGGTTTCCATCAGCTTCTCAACAAGAATTGGGGTTGTCTCCGGAGTGTCTTCTCTAGGCCAGAACGTGTTGAAGATTCGGACAGCAACGTCGAGGATGTCCTTGCCATAATTCTTGATGAGTTCCACGCGAGATGACAAGCTGACCAACAGGTCCTCCATGTCATAGGGAATCTCTTCACCGTCAGGAGTGGCGGGAGTATCCCTTTCTCGGCGGAAGTCTGCAACTGCAGTGCTCGCGATAGCGGTGCCCTCTGGAAATTTGCCTGCAAACGAGACAAAGGAAGAAGGTAATGAAAAGACCTATGAAGTAACCTGAAGAAGTATGTCGGATAATGGAAAGGAACTCACGTGATATATGGCTAAGGATCCGGGTCAACTCCCTGGTACAGTCATCATGCCTTTTGCTAGGCTGCGCAAGCTCAGCATTCGCCGACCCAAGCTTGATGTCGGACTCCTTGAGTAGATCATGGTCCTTGGCGATCTGGAGATTGAGGCGCTCTTGCTCTTCTGTGTAATCCTGGCCAACCTTTTGGAGCTCGGACTGGTGCTGAGGTTTCATTTTCTCCATCTCGGCCTTGAGCCTAACGATCTCCTCATCCTTGGTCCGGAGGAGGGCGAGCTCATCGTCTTTGTTCTTAAGCTCGGCTTGATGCTGCCCTGCTTGCTCGAGAAAATGCATCATCATATCAGGCACGTGCACACTATCTTCAAGAGATGCTGAAATAATGTGTTGACCCGGCAGAGCAGGTCGTACAAAAATAACTTACCCTTGATCTGATCTAGGTTCTTCCTCATAATGTTGCCGAGCCAAGGAGAAAAGGAGATAGAAAGCATAGTAAGGTCGTACAAAAATAACTTACCCTTGATCTGATCTAGGTTCTTCCTCATAATCTTGTTCCCAGCCTCCACCCCAGCTGCGGAAACCGAATGATGAGTTAGTTAGGCAGAGAAAGATGAAGAAAAACGGAGAAGCGCCAAGGGAGAAATTTACCCCTTTTCTCGTGTTCCGCGAGAAGTGCAGTTTGCTTTGCGCGTAGCATCTTGTGAGTATCTAGGAGACGCTGGAACTCAGCACTCCGGCGATTGGTGGTCACCTGAAAAGAGTACAAAAACATAAATTAGCTTGGTGGATATTCGAAGTGTACAAGATCCGGTCCAAGTGGAACTTAACCCGGCTCTAGGTGTGTGCATATTCGAAGTGTACAAGATCCAGGCCAAGTGGAACTTAACCCGGCTCTAGGTGTGTGCATATTCGAAGTTATCACGGAGCTACGTTAGTTTTATAAGGAGCATCCGGCCGAGTAACAAATTACTCCCTCGGAGGCTCGGGGACTAATGGTTATGTCATCATTATCTACAACATGTAAAGGGGAAGTGACGTACCTCCATCATCTGACCCGCGAGGTTGATTGCCTTAGCGGCTGTGTTCATTTGGGCGGAAAATTTGGCGGGGCCAAACCTCTCCGGGAGATCATCGTCATGGACGAACTCCGCCTTGTTCCAGTTATTGACGAATTCGATAAGGGTCGGAGGGTATCGCTCGCCGGTGGGCATATGGGGCACCACCAAGCCCTTCGCATGCGCCTCCTTCCTCTCAACCAAGGCAAGGGCTGGGCTGGTGTGCAAAACCATCTGTTGTGCATCAGTTGGCTCGGCAGGGGCGTCCTTCGCTGCTGGAGCCTTCTTGGGAAGCATGGATGCGAGGGTACGCTGTCCAGCCTCGACGAATGATGTCCTAGTCGCGTTAGGAGCCTTTTTTGCTTTTGGGCTGTTGGGAGGAGGAAGTAGTTGCAGCAGATTTTCCCTTAGGAGCTGCCTGAGTATTTCCTCGCCGAGATTGAGAAGACTCGGACGAGACGGAGGAGCTTGGCACTGGTGTTCTGGTTGCTGGACTTGGTGCAGCTGCTGATGTTCTTGTTGCCGGAGTTGGTGTTGGTGTCGGAGTTGGTGCTGGTGCTGGTTTGGTTGCTGGTGCTGGGGTGGTTGCTGGTACTGGACCTAGTGCTGGTGCTGAGGTAGTCTCGGTACTTGCTGGTTGCGGCGAAGCCGAAGTTGTGGATGTTCTCGCCTCGGCTGGGCCGGTCTCCCCCTCTCCAAGGTTATCCCCCTCTTGACGAGGTGGAATAGAACCCGGAGCAGCCGCAGAACCCTCTGGAATAGGGCTCAGCAGGCGTGACTCGTCGTCACGAGGGGGAGAAGGGCTAGGTCGGAGCGGCGAAGAGATGCTAGATCCACTCTGAGGGACCTCCACCGCAGCCCTGCTGAATCAAATAATGTCAGAAGAGAAACTACAACAATGCAAGGAGGAACAAGTTACAGAGGGAAAAGAGGCTTACGCATCCAAGTTTTGGGGCTCCTTGGGTTTCCGAGCCCTTCGTGCTGGGGCCTTGCCTGCTGGACTTCTTTCGCCTTTTGGCGGGCTGAGAAGGTCCGGAGGAGGAACTTGATGCAGCTCTGCGCGTCTTCTTCGGCGCTACCGGAACAGGTTCGCCCGTAGCCAGGGGAGGGTCCTCATGGATCTGCCCACCGGGGTTAGCTGATGCCGGAAAAGCATAAGAAAGGGGGACAGCGTCAACAGCTTCCATCACCTCGACATCAGAGTCATCTTCATCATCAGGCCAATCTCTAATGGAAGAGGGTTTATCGGTGGGTCGCTTTGTAGCGTCGGTCATCGGGAGGAACATCTCCTAATCCGGCTCTTCCTCGTCCGAGCTCTCTCGGTCGGGCGCCCACTTAAGGTTCGGATCGGTGCCATCCTCAAGGGTATGCTGAAGGAATAGCTGAGGAAAAACAGACAACAGAGTCAAAAATACAACATCGACCGACATAAGGTTTAATGCAGAGAAAGTTTGCGACACAAAACCTACCGCGGGAGGAGGCCTATCAGGGCAGAAGTTCTCAATGCCCCACGTCCACTCAGAGGAGAAGTCCTTGTGCGTGGTGAAGAGAGCCTTAACCCGGTGATATATCTCCGTGTTGATCAACTCGAAGGATGAGGTCCGGTTGGGGTCACGGCTGAAGCTCATGTGACACACCTTGTGAGTGCGCTTCTGTAGGGGGGAGATCCGGTTGCGGACGAACATGATCATAGCGTCCTCGTTGCGCAACCCGAGCTTCTTCAGTTCCGCGAACCTTTTGTTGACCTGGTTGGCCAAGGCCGTGGGCTTCTTGGGGACAATGTCCCACAATTCCGGGTTAGGTGGACCCGGAGCATAGGGAAGCAGCCGGATCAAGTCTTCGATGCCCGCATTTTGGACGTAAAAGAAAGTCCGGGCCCATCCTTTGCAGGAGTCCAGCCCGGTGACTCGGGGGAAAACGGATAGCCTCCGGGGTGAGATGGACGCATGTCCAAATTGAGTGAGCTGCTTATCCTCCAGATCGAGTTGGATGTTCGGAATGACATTACGACGAAGGCCATAAAACCTGATCCATAGTTCCTTCGTGGGCCATAGTCCGACATAGCCTTCGATCGTGGAGGCGAAAGCAGAAAGAGAAGTAATGGCATTGGCAGGAAGGTGGTGCGGCTGGAGTTCATAGGTGCTTAACCAATCATGGAAGAAATCACTGACCGGCAAACCGAACCCCCGCTGGAAGTGGGACAAGAACACAACATACTCACCTGGATTGGTGAGGGGGCTCGTTCGGCCGAGGCGAGACGCGCAGTGACGCCGGCGGGGATGTGTCTGGTGCGGTAGAGCCAGTCCAGGTCATCTTAGCAGACCCAGGACCCGGCCCACGCACCACGGTCCGCCGTCGCGGTGGCTTCCTCCATATCTTGCTCGGCAACGACGAGCTCCTCCTCCGTCATCTGGTGTTCTATGCCCTCACTGGCGCTAGCAGCGGTGGGGGGCAAAGGCCTAGATTGACAGCGACCCATGTTGGAGGAGGTGCGTAGCGGTGGCGGCGATGCAGAGGTGTGGGGAAGCAGTGCGGCGGCGGCGCTGCTGCTTAGAAGCAATGGCGGCAGCGCTATCGCGGGGAAGACGAAGAAGAAGAAGAGCTAGGGGCAGAGGGGCGCGGAAGGGGGGAAAAACCTAAGGGGTGCGCCCTTCCCCTATTTAACCACTCCCTCGAGTGGAAAGTGGGATCGTGTCCTATGGGTGTGCCACACGGTGTGGCTGTGTATAGCCCGCATCGACCAATCAGCAGGGAGCCACACGGAAGGCCATAGGGTGGAGTTGATCCCATGAGATGACGCATTGATGCGGTGAACGAGGAGGCAGGCGTGACGTGACCCGCGCGCAGTGATAAGTAACAATTACTGCGGCGGTTGCTGTAGCTGGCCCTTAAAATGAGGCAACCTAATGATTAGCCTCCACGTGGGTTAGCGTACGAGAGAAGGAAAGAAGACCCGGACGAAACCGTGGTAACCCGGCCAGCAAGTGAAAACTTGGAATGTGCAGAGGGAAAGTAAAACCATGAGGTCCGAGTTGAAGTGGTAACCCGGCCAGCAAGTGAAAACTTGGAACGTGCGAAGAGAACGTAAATCCATATAATCCGAGATAAGGAGGTAACTCGGAAATAACGTCCAAAGCTCAAATGTAATTGAACCTGATGTGGCCTTAGCGGCTAAGGCAGCTAAGACCGCACCAGCTTCGGGGACTAATGTTGGGGGGATACCCCCGGGTAGGGTCACGCCGGGGTATAAAGGCCGAGTTAGCCGAGGTTCGGCAAGGCCAAAGCGGATGCTGGCCGGGTCACCTCAAGGCATGCCGAATCACGGGGTAACCCGGACCAGGGGGCGTCCGCCTAACTAAGTCTCAACCGACTTAAGCAGTAAGTCAGAAAGGCGTATTTAACTTGTATGCAGGAACGGGTGTGGCCGGATCAACTATGATCCGGGTCATATCTAGCTTCTAGGAGAAGGAAGGAATCTCGCTGGTCAAAAGAAGCCCCAGTATGCACTGCATGAGCGAAGCGGACAAGGGCAGGACCACCGAGGCGTGGCCGACAGGGGTGACGACGCCCATGTCGGCTGACGCAGGCGCCGTAGAGGCTCACGTAGCCTCTGCATGTGTGACGCGGGGGAAAAGCAACCCGGTTGGCTTACTACTTTAGGAGAAGGCATATTCTCAGGAATATGCCTCCATGTATGCCCTAAGTGGAGACCTATCCACCCCTATATAAAGAGGGCGAGGGCCTCTGTAGAAGTGGTTCCGCTATTCTGATTTGTTCTAGAGCTCTAAGGGTTGATCTCTAGTTGGTCTTGTACGGGTTAACTGTGGGTGAAAGTAAGAGAGCTCCTTCTTCCTCCTCTCGCCAATACAACTCTAGGAGCACTTGTAATATTGGAAGCAAAGCATATACAAACTTCTAAGTGAGGAATCACCTCACTATCCCTCCCTGGATTCCCCTAGCGTGTATTAGTCCCCACCTTTAGCCTATCCATGGCATATGCCGTGACACCACCACGACAATGACATTGGTTGATCCATGTGAGGTTTGTGGAAAGAACACACATGCAATGACTCAAGTGGGTCCATATGTGGTTTGTGAAAAGAACACACATGCAATGACTCTAGTGGATCCATATGTGGTTTGTAGAAAGAACACCCATGCAATGACATTGGTGCATCCATATGTGGTTTGTGGAAATAACACACATGCAATGACATTGGTTGATCCATGTGCGGTTTGTAAAAAGAAAACACATGCAATAACTCTAGTGGATACATATGCGGTTTGTGGAAAGAACACACATGCAATGAACACTGGTAGATCCATATGTGGTTCATGACAGGAGCACTCATGCAATTGCACTGGTTGATCCATATGTGGGTTGTTAAAAGAACACACATGCAATGAATCTAGTGGATCTATATGTGGTTTGTAGAAAGAACACACATGCAATGAACACTGTTGGATTCATATGTGGTTCATGACAGGAAAAAACATACAATGACATTGGTTGATCCATATGTGGTTTGTGACAATAACACACATGCAGTGACATTGGTTGATCCATGTGTGGTTTGGGACAGAACACACATGCAATGACTCAAGTGGGTCAATATGTGGTTTGTGAAAACAACACACATGCAATGACTCTAGTGGATCCATATGTGGTTTGTAGAAAGAACACATATGCAATGACATTGGTGGATCCATATGTGGTTTGTGGAAAGAACACACATGCAATGACATTGGTTGATCCATGTGTGGTTTGTAAAAAGAACACACATGCAATGACTCTAGTGGATACATATGTGGTTAGTGGAAAGAACACACATGCAATGAACACTGGTGCATCCATATGTGGTTCATGACAGGAACACACATGCAATGACACTGATTGATTCATATGTGGGTAGTTAAAAGAACACACCTGCAATGCCATTGGTTAATCCATATGTGGTTTGTGGGAAAGAACACACATGCAATGACTCTGGTGGATCCATACGTGGTTTGTGCAAAAACACACATGCAATGACTCTAGTGGATCCATGTGTGGTTAGTGGAAAGAACACACACGCAATGACATTGGTGGATCGATATGTGGTTTGTGAAAAGAACACACATACAATGACTCTAGTGGATCCATATGTGGTTTGTGGAAAGAACACACATGCAATGAATACTGGTGGATCCATATGTGGTTTGTGGAAAGAACACACATGCAATGTCTCTAGTGGATACATATGTGTTTTGTGGAAAAGAACACACATGCAATGACATTGGTGGATCCATATGTGGTTTGTGGAAAGACCACACATGCAATGAAATTGGTTGATCCATGTGTGGTTTGTGGAAAGAACACACATGCAATGACATTGGTTGATCCATGTGTGGTTTGTGGAAAGAACACACATGCAATGACATTGGTGGATCCATATGTGGTTTGTGGAAAGAACACACATGCAATGACTCTGGTGGATCCATGTCTGGTTTGTGGAAAGAACACACATGCAATGACTATAGTGGATACATATGTGTTTAGTGGAAAAGAACACACATGCAATGACTCTAGTGGATCCATGTGTGGTTAGTAGAAAGAACACACATGCAATGACATTGGTAGATCCATATGTGGTTCATGGAAAGAACACACATGTGATGAAATTGGTGGATCCATATGTGGTTTTTGAAAAGAACACACATGCAATGACTCTAGTGGATCCATATGTGGTTTGTGGAAAGAAAACGCATGCAATGAACACTCGTGGATCCATATGTGGCTCATCACAAGAACACACATGCAATGTCATTGGTTGATCCATATGTGGTTTGTGACAATAACACACATGCAATGCCATTGGTTAATCCATGTGTGGTTTGTGGAAAGAACACACATGCAATGACTCAACTATGTCCATATGTGGTTTATGAAAAGAACACACATGCAATGACTCTAGTGGATCCATATGTGGTATGCAGAAAGAACATACATGCAATGAACACTAGTGGATTCATATGTGGTTCATGACAGGAACACACATGCAATGTCATTGGTTGATCCATATGTGGTTTGTCACAATAGAACACATGCAATGACATTGGTTGTTCCATGTGTGGTTTGTCGAAAAGAACACACATGCAATGACACTGGTGGATCCATATGTGGTTTGTGGAAAGAACACACATGCAATGACATTGGTTGATCCATGTGTGATTTGTGGAAAGATAACCCTTGCAATGACATTGGTCGATCCATTTGTCGTTTGTGGAAAGAACACACATGCAATGACTCTGGTGGATCCATGTGTGGTTTGTGGAAAGAACACAAATGCAATGACTCTGGTGGATCCATGTGTGGTTTGTGGAAAGAACACGCATGCAATGACTCTAGTGGATACATATGTGGTTAGTGGAAAAGAACACACATGCAATGACTCTAGTGGATACATGTGTGCTTAGTAGAAAGAACACACATGCAATGACATTGGTAGATCCATATGTGGTTCATGGAAAGAACACACATGTAATGACATTGGTGGATCCATATGTGGTTTGTGAAAAGAACACGCATGCAATGAGTCTAGTGGATCAATATGTGGTTTGTGGAAAGAACACACATGCAATGAACACTGGTGGATCTATATGTGGTTCATGACAGGAACACATATGCAATGACATTGGTTGATCCATATGTGGTTTGTGACAATAACACACATGTAATGCCATTGGTTAATCCATGTGTGGTTTGTGGAAAGAACACACATGCAATGACTCAAGTGGGTCCATATGTGGTTTGTGAAAAGAACACACATGCACTGACTATAGTGGATCCATATGTGGAATGTAGAAAGAACACACATGCAATGAACACTGGTGGATTCATATGTGGTTCATGACAGGAAGACACATGCAATGACATTGGTTGATCCATATGTGGTTTGTGACAATAACACACATGCAATGACATTGGTTGATCCATGTGTTGTTTGTGGAAAAGAACACACATGCAATGACATTGGTGGATCCATATGTGGTTTGTGGAAAGAACACACATGCAATGACATTGGTTGATCCATGCGTGGTTTGTGGAAAGAACACACAGGGAATGACATTGGTGGATCCATATGCGGTTTGTGGAAAGAACACACATGCAATGACTCTTCTGGATCCATGTGTGGTTTGTGGAAAGAACACACATGAAATGACTCTGGTGGATCCATGTGTGGTCTGTGGAAAGTACACACATGCAATGAATCTAGTGGATACATATGTGGTTAGTTGAAAAGAACACACATGCAATTAATCTAGTGGATCCATGTGTGGTTAGTAGAAAGAACACACATGCAATGACATTGGTGGATCCATATGTGGTTCATGGAAATAACACACATGTAATGACATTTGTGGATACATATGTGGTTTGTGAAAAGAACAGACATGCAATGACTCTAGTGGATCCATATGTGGTTTGTGGAAAGAACACACATGCAATGAACACTCGTGGATCCATATGGGGTTTGTGACAATAACACACATGCAATGCCATTGGTTAATCCATGTGTGGTTTGTGGAAAGAACACACATGCAATGACTCAAGTGGGTCCATATGTGGTTTATCAAAAGAACACACATGCAATGAATCTACTGGATCCATATGTGGTTTGTAGAAAGAACACACATGCAATGAACACTGGTGGATTCATATGTGGTTCATGACAGGAACACACATGCAATGACATTGGTTGATCCATTTGTGGTTTGTGAGAATACCACACATGCAATGGCATTGGTTGATCCATGTGTGGTTTGTGGAAAGAAAACACATGCAATGACTCAATTGGGTCAATATGTGGTTTGTGAAAAGAACACACATGCAATGACTCTAGTGGATCCATATGTGGTTTATAGAAAGAACACCTATGCAATGACATTGGTGAACCCATATGTGGTTTGTGGAAAGAACACACATTGTCAGGGGGATGATCCCCAGGTACCCCAACCGAATAAGAAACAAGACAGTCGGATCGCGTCCGGCTGACCAAATGCAGCCGGACAGGGCAAGACAAGCCGACTATGCCCCGGTAGCCGGATCAACAGGAGGCAGCCGGATACGGGGACGTAGCCGGACTCAATCAATGGGACAAGGCGACGTGTGTATCAGTGCACGGTACGCCCTGTACGGTGACAAGACTGGCAACTACCCGGCCATACCGAAGACTTTGCGTGGGTGACACGGGAACAGTGGCCGGTGCTGACGAGGGGCTCGCACGGCGTCCACTGTGCCTACGACAGCCATACCGCTCGTACTCCGACAGGACAAGACATACTGGACACTGTAGATGACTAGTCGGCTGGGACCCGCCTGTGGGGCCCGCCAGTCGGACTGGCCAGTGAGACCTTTGCCTCTCTGCCTATATAAGGAGAGGCAAGGCCTCAGTAGAAAGGGTTGGTCTTATAGCATTTAAGGCAGTAGCTAGCGTATACAGCTCGAGGAGCACTTGTAGTCCTGGTATTCCACATAGTCAGATCCGGCAGGAGTAGGGGCTTTACCTCACTACGAGGGCCCCGAACCTGGGTACTTATTGCTTCCCGCTATGCTCGCTTGTATCCAATCCCGCCTGCGGACGCCGTCGATAGCTTCCCTGCTAGTCCCCACACCTCTATCTAACCTCCTCAGATACTGCCGTTCCTAATACAACGATAGTTAGCGCCCACCGTGGGGCAAGATGGCTTCGACCGGAGTCACGTTCCGCACGGGATCCCACACTTCAGCCGGTGAGTGCGTGGCCTCCAGCCTGGTGCTCACGCTCGGCAAGTTCGACTGCATCATCGACAATGCTTCCTGCTTCGCCGGAACCTCCTTCCCGGCGAACGGCACTGTTCTGCTATTCGGCGACCTCCCCGTTTACGTCGCCATCGTCCCAGAGCGTTTCCCTAGGGAAATCGTCTCTGTCACGGAGCTTCCATGCTTAGGCGGCAGTGCCTCCGCCGCACCTCGCGGCGTAGAGGTCATGATGGCCGGTTCCAGCTCCCATCCCCGTCAGCCGCGAGAGCGAGGCGCGGACGAGGTCGGAACTTCCGCTCCCCCGCAGCCCCGGAACCCAGTGGAGGATGCCATTGATCGGCTCCTGACGCCGTTAACCTCGGGGATAACCCGGAGGAGGCGGAGGCCAACTTCAGCATGGAGAGACAGATCCTCCTCCATGAGGCCATGGAGCTAGCGGCAGCCCGCAAGCAGCTCGAGATCACCCGGCGCGAGTACGACCGTGCGCATGGCCTCACTCCGGCTACCGTGGAGCCGAGCCGGCGCGGCCAGGTACGACGTCAGGGCGGCGAGCTTGGCGGTAGGTTGGAAAAGGACGGGGAACCGGATCCCGTGCCCTCCCTCGCACGGCCCACCTACAGCACGCCCATCAAGAACTTGCACGCGACACGAGCCGCGGCAGAGGAACTGCCCAGCCTGGAGGGCAAGGAGCGAGCCCGCTAGCAAGCTCGCGTGTAGGAGCTCCTTCGCATCACGGACGAGCAGGCTGGTGCCAACCGGCAGATGCAGGAAGACCATAGCTACTCCAGGAGGAGCGAGCTACCGGCCAACAGCAGAGGCACGCCGCGTGACACCCAGCAGGCGTCCTCCCCTCAGCCGCCAAGGGCCCGCAACAGGCGCCGCAGCTCTGGCAACAGGGGCCAGCCGCGCCAGGAGTAGACGGTGAACAGCAACCCGCCACCTCCCCCTCCGCCAGCCGGAGCGCCCAGACCAGCCGGTTCCCGTCTCTCGGGCCGGGTGGGAGCGCCCAACCCGGACTGTCCGGATGCCCACGACCGCATCGAGCTCCTCGCTCAAGCGCGCGTCACGGAGGAGGAAGATTCTACCGGTCCAGTTTGTTTCGGACCCCACATCCGAAACGAGCCGTTTCCGGATAAGTTCTCCCTGCCCAGGGACACCCCCAAGTACGACAGCAGCATGAAACCGTAAGACTGGCTGGCCGACTACGCTACGGCAGTCGGCATCGCCCACGGGAACAAGTGCACAGCCGTGCGCTACGTCCCCCTCATGCTAACCGGGTCGGCAAGGACATGGCTCAACAGCCTCGCACCCAACAGCATCAACGCCTGGCCTGACTTCGAGAAGGTGTTCGTCCGCAATTTCAACGGTACGTAAAAGCGCCCAGGGCGCCCGCGCGACCTGGCCTTGTATGTCCAGGGCGACCACGAGACCGACCGCGAGTACCTCGCCAAGTGGACGGAGCTGCGCAACACTTGCGAGGGCATCCTAGAGAGCCAAGCCATTGGTTTCTTCATCGAGGGTTGTCGAGAGGGCACCATGCTTCGCCACCGGCTACTGTGTGACGAGCCGAAAACCATGGCGGAGCTCATGACGATTGTAGACCAGTACGCCACGGCGGATGCCGCCATGAAGAAGCCTCTCCGAGTAAACGCGGATGGCCGTTCGACTCCCACGGAGCCGGCTCGCGATCGACCCAGCAATCCGACTGGAGAAGCCGGATCCTCTAAACGCCATGACAACGACAACCGGTTCCATGGGGACCGCCAGGCCGGACAACAGAAGCCTCGCTACCATGCGAGGCAGGTCAATGCTGTGGAGGGCACGCCCGACGCGCCGGCTAATGAAGCAAGGAGGCAGAATCCACGGCTCACCTTCGACCAAATGTTTGATGGCCCGTGCAAGTGGCATAGCGGTCCCTTCAAGCCGGCTACGCACACCACCCGGAACTGCAGCTGGACCCGCCAGCTAAAGGACCAAGGCAACCAGCCTCATCCCCCGCCTCCCCCACCGGGTGGACCTCCACCACCGGCTAGGGGAGCCGGCATGGTAATGGCGGCAACGGCGGCAACAACATTAACGGCTACCCCCAGCCGCACGCCGCCTACCACATCTTCGAGATGGAGCAGGACGACAAGCACAGCCGCAGGCGACGCTCCAAGGAGGTCAATACATCGCCTCTCTGGTCCCCCAGTACCTGAACTGGTCGGAAACCCCCATCACCTGGAGCCGGGCGGATCAGCCTGAGCATCTACCGACTCCCGGGGGCTACGCTATGGTGCTCGACCCCCTCATCGTCTCCAACGCGCGCACTTGCCGATTCTCGCGCGTCCTCATCGACGGAGGCAGCAGTCTCAACCTCCTCTACTAGTCCTCGCTAGAGAAGCTGGGCATTCGCGAAAGCGACCTGCGACCGACTACCACGACGTTCTACGGCGTACTGCCGGGGCCAGCCTGCGCCCCACTGGGGAAAATCCAGCTGGACGTCATCTACGGGACCGAGGAGAACTTCCGCCGTGAACCAATCTAGTTCGAGGTGGTAAATCTGATGAGCTCCTACCACGCTCTCCTCGGGCGCCCCACCCTCGCCAAGTTCATGGCCATCCCCCACTACGCCTACCTCAAGACGAAGATGCCGGGACCCCACGGCGTGATCACCATCGCCGGCTGCTTCAGGCGATCGATGGAGTGCGCCTCAGGTGGTTCCAAACTGGCAGAGGCCCTCATCATAGCCGAGGAGAAGCGCGTGATCATGCGCAATGTGGCCATGGCCCAGCAGGACATTCCGGCTAGCAGCAAGCCGGCTGGAGAAGGAGCCTTCCAGCCAGCAAAGGAGACGAAGAGGATCCTGCTCGACCCCTCCGATCCGACCAAGTTCATCACCATTGGCGCTGGCTTGGACAGCAAATAGGAAGGCGCACTCGTCGACTTCCTCTGTGAGAATTGGGACATCTTCGCGTGGTCCCCCAAGGACATGCCGGGTGTGCCGAGGGAGTTCGCCAAGCACTCACTTCACGTGCGTCCAGATGCCAAGCCGGTCAAGCAACCTCTGCGCCAGTTCGCAGAAGAGAAGAGAAAGATAATCGGTGACGAGATCACCCGGCTCCTTGCAGCCGGGTTCATCATGGAAGTGTACCACCCGGACTGGCTAGCGAACCCAGTCCTGGTGCTGAAGAAGAACAAGACCTGGCGCATGTGTATCGACTACACTATCTTGAACAAGGCGTGCCCGAAAGACCCCTTCGCCTTGCCCCGTATCGATCAGGTCATCGATTCCACGGCCGGCTGTGATTTGTTGTATTTTTTAGATTGTTATTCCGGGTACAATCAGATCCGGTTAAACGCGGCTGATCAGATTAAGACATCATTTAACACCCCCTATGGGGCTTTCTGCTATGTAACCATGCCTTTCGGCCTAAAGAACGCAGGCGCCACCTATCAGCGATGTATGTAGAAATGCTTGCACTCGTAGATAGGCCAAAACATGCACGCTTACGTGGATGACGTGGTCATCAAGACCAAGGAGAAGCGCACCCTCCTCGAGGACCTGGGAGAAACATTTGGCAAACTCCGCCAGTACTGGATGAAGCTGAACCTAGAGAAGTGCGTCTTCGGAGTACCGTCCGGCCAGCTCCTCGGTTTCCTCGTTTCACAGCGAGGCATCGAGGCGAATCCGAAGAAGATCGCGGCTATCGAGAGGATGCAGCCACCCAGGAACCTGCTTGGAGTCCAGAAGTTCACCGGATGCCTGGCTTCCCTCAGTCGCTTCGTCAGCCGGCTGGGGGAGAAGGCACTCCCGTTGTACCAGCTGATGAAGAAGACGGACAAGTTCTCCTGGACTTCGCAAGCCGACGCCGCGTTTCACGACCTCAAGCGCATGACGTCGACAGCATCGGTTCTGGCCATGCCGGCTAGTAAGGAACCAATGTTGCTCTATATAGCAGCCATCAGCCGGGTTGTCAGCGTCGTCCTGGTGGTGGAGCGCCCCGAGGAAGGCAAGGCTCAGCCGGTTCAGAGACACGTCTACTACCTCAGCGAGGTTCTCTCCCTCTCCAAGCAGAACTACCCCCCACTACCAGAAGATGTGCTACGGCGTGTACTTGGCATGCAAGAAGCTCAAGCACTACTTCCAGGAGCATCCGATTAAGGTCGTGTGCACCTCACCCCTTTCGGAAATCATCGGCAACAAGGATGCCACCGGCCGAGTCGCCAAGTGGGCCATCGAGCTTGCTTCCTACTCCATCCAGTATGAGCCCCGGCTCACGATCAAGTTGCAGGCGTTGGCGGACTTCCTCGTCGACTGGGCCAAGACCGAGTATCTCCTACCGGTTCTGAATTCGGACCATTGGCGGATGCACTTCAACGGATCGATGATGCTCGGGGGCTTGGGAGCCGGCATCATGCTCACCTCTCCCAAGGGAGACCGGCTGGAGTACGTACTACAGATCCACTTCAAGGCCTCCAACAACGTAGCCGAATACGAGGCGCTGGCGCACGGACTCCGGATGGCCAGGGAGATTGGTATCAACCGGATCCTGTGCTTCGGCGATTCGTACTTAGTGGTGCAGCAGGTATTCGGAGAATGGGATGCCAGAGACGCAAACATGGCTCTCTACCGGTTCCACATCCAGAAGCTCAGCGCCTCCTTCGACGGGTGCGAATTTCACCACATCCCCCGCTTCAACAACGAGGTAGCCGACGGGCTCTCCAAGATTGGCTCCACCAGGCAGGCCATCCCACCAGGGGTCTCCTTGGAGCACCTGTGCAAGCCATCCATCAACCCGTCGCCAGAATCGGACTCCATCGTCTGGGCAGGAACCGTTCTAGCTGACGGAACGGCGGAAGCGGAGCCGGCAGAACTGCCAAAGAAGAAGACCCGCACCAGTTCCGGCCAGGCAGCGCCTTCCGGCTCGCAAGACCTGGGGGCTGCCGGCTCGCCTAGCGGTCGGGGGCTGCTATCCCAGGTACGCCACCCGGACAACCCCCTGACACCCGTCAACCGGAGAACATGAGCGTCCTCGTCATCCGGGAAGTGCCATCCTGGGCATAGCCCTTCATGAGCTACATCGCCGATGGAGAACTTCCGGATGACGAGGTGGAGGCCAGGCAAATCCAACGCCGCGTGCACACGTACACCATCATAAACGGCGAGCTGTACAAGCGCATGTATCCGGTATCTTCCAAAGATGTGCTGATACGGACACGGGAAACCGGCTACTCAAGGATATCCACCAGGGCAAGTGTGGGCACCACGCTTCGTCAAGGGCGATAGTCGCCAAGGCATTCCGCCATGGTTTCTATTGGCCCACCGCCCTCGAGGACGCCGAGCAGGTGGTCCGCGCATGCAATGGGTGCTAGCGCTTTGGGCAGCTCAGGCACATGCCAACTTCGGTACTCAAGACCATACCGATCACCTGGCCTTTCGCGGTTTGGGGCCTTGACATGGTCGGTCCCTTCAAGCGAGCGCGCGCGGGCATGACCCACCTGCTGGTGGCGGTGGACAAGTTCACGAAGTGGATCGAGGCCAAGCCTATCCGGAAGCTGGACGGGGCGACGGTTGTCACCTTCTTCACCGACATCATCAACCATTTCGGCAACCCCAACAGCATCATCACCGACAACGGCACAAACTTCGCCAAGGGGGCCTTCGCCCGGTTCTGTAGCAACAAGGGCATCCGATTGGACCTCGCCTCTGTCACGCACCCGCAATCCAACGGGCAAGTCGAAAGACCAAACGGCTTGGTGCTAGCCGGCATCAAGCCACGTCTCATCGAGCCGTTAGAGTGGTCACCCGGATGTTGGATCAAAGAACTTCCGGATGTGTTGTGGAGCCTCCGCACCATGCCGAATAGGTCAACCGGCTACACGCCATTCTTCCTGGTCTACGGATCGGAAGCCGTCCTCTCTGCCGACATCGAGTTCGACTCCCCTCGCAAGCTCCTCTACAATGGAAAAGCCAACCAGGAGGCGCGGGAGGACGGAGTGGACCTCCTGGAGGAGGCCCGCGAGCTGGCCTTGTCCAGATCAGCCCTGTACCAGCAGCGACTACGTCGCTACCATTGAAGCCGGATCTGCCCAGTCGCAGTCCGCGACGGCGACCTGGTTCTCCGGCTGGTGCAAGACACGAAGGGCATGCACAAGCTATGGCCACCCTGGGAGGGCCCTTCATCATCAGCCGGGCGCTGCCCAATGACTCCTACCTACCTCATCGATGCGCAGCAGCCGCGCAAGAACAGATGAACAAAATCAGACGAGGAGGACCAAGCGTCCCTGGAACGCGGCCCTGCTGCGCCCATTTTACACCTAGTCACCAG
>CAJUXJ010002072.1:0-13576 GCA_910589775.1 Avena eriantha
TGTCTTGTAGCAAATTTTCCCAAATTAAATCTATGTACGGTATCTTAATGTGCTCTTTGGATCTGGGTCACCTGAGTCATGGTCGATTATCGTCATAATCTATATGTTGTCATGTTTTAGTTGTCTTTGTCTTTGAAACTAGTCGATCGAAACTCGTCCAATCCTGAAAATATAGTTCGCGCGTTCCCTGGCATATCTGCGGGACAATACGCTGACTCTGCTCCCAGCACTTGATGGCACAACCGTAATTTGGAGTGCGCCTGAGGAGAAGGGATCGAGTGTGTTGTAATAGTGTACTACTCCTGTCTAGATAAACTGACTTAGTTTTTTTAGATATTTAATAAATGTGTCTATACCCAAAACATGTCTAGGTACATGTTTTAGGTTTCTCTGTCTTTCAAACTAATGAAAAGTCGTCAAATTCTGAACAAACAAAGTCATTGCATTCACACCTGATGGGACAATACGCTGACTCTGCTACTTGATGGCATAGCCATAATTCTGGAGTGCGCCAGAGAAGATGGGAATGCAAGGGAGATGGGATATAGTAGCCACATCCAAACGCAGATAAAAAATTAATGTAATAATATTTAAAAATTGTAATCTGGTCCACATGACCCCATCACAGACACGTTGCACGCTCCAGATATAAATAAATACGACATGGCTAGTTTATTTTCAATGATACAATTCAACATAGGACGTTACTGTGCCCGCATCTTTATGCTCCTCTTATTAGTATGCTAGCAACGCTGCATTAAGCATCAGTTGATGAGGATAAAAAAAATAGCAAATAAAAACAATTTTTAGCTTACCTTTCATCCGGAGAATCGTAAAAAGATGAAATTGGCAGGGATTTATTATTTCTCCTGCAGTTAGCGAAAGATCCTCAAGAACATCCTCAATCACCCCTACAACTTCTTCATATTCTAATACAACCTCCATTATTTTCCTTTTCCTCTCCGTTCCGCTTACCCTTTGTTTCTTTTCCACACCCTTTTCTCGCCGGCACCCTCCATTCTTCATAAATTGGCTGGCTTACGTACATTTTCCTTCGAGTGCTCATCACCGTCTTCATGCTGCTCTTCCGCCAGTTATGGCTGAGAAGCCTCATTTTCTGCCACCGGGGTGTGAACAGGGACAATAGCATGTGTAACTGGGTTTTGCACAACCTCTTGATATGGACGAATCCGCCACAACGTCCGCATTTCCTTTTCCTAGCACCAAGACTGGACCTTTATCGGTGGAGGCTACGATCCTTAGCTTTCTAGGCCTCCCAGGTGGCCTCCTAAGAACTGGTGGTTGAAGTTTGAACCCTGGATCGACAATCTCCCAATCATTTTCATCGGCCATAGGTGGTATGTTTTCTGCATAAGTTGCAACAAACTTGTCTACGGAGAAATAGTTGTCGACATAGTTCTCTATTTCAGCTTCGTTACCTCTAAGCTTTAGATGAAAGTAAATGGCTAGGTGTGACATGGGCAGACCAGTAATCTGCCACTGCCCTGCTATGAAACAAGTCTTTGTTTCCAATGTCTACAGTGTACCTTCCGTTCACTTCCACACTTGTATTCTGCATAAACCTCAGCCAATGTTCTAGAACTTCTGACCATCCTCATCTTTATCGTTCTCATTGCCCTGGTTTCTTGCATTTAGTAACATAATCACCTTTGGAACTATTTTATGGCCTAAAAAATTTCTTGCACAAATTCTTTGCCTTAAATCTATCTTCACCATTATTGCATTGTCTTATTGCATCCAACAAAATAACAATTCCAAGGGTCTTCATGCCTGACATCTTAGTCATTGAAACTATCTGCCAAATTATTGCATACAAATCCACCTTGCTTAACTCACCAAACTTGCTTCTGGCCCATAGCTTGGTGTTGATGTTCCTCAAGGTATTTTTTCACCTTTGGAACTACTACTTGTTCTGCAAGTAAGTAGCATGCGTGCTTGGGATGCATGTGTATGCTGATCGCCACAAGTCCTCTTCAAAGATCTTCCTTCGAACTTCTTTGTGAAGTAGTAGCGAGGTGCCGCATGCATTCCCTATGCTCAACCCCAGGAACCACATCATCAACAGCATTCTCAAGACCCTCGGATGGCACCGGTGTGTATCACCAAGCCTTCAGGGGTGACCAATTACTTCCCGTAGTCTCTGCATGAACCATGTCCAGCTTTCATTTGATTCACCCTCAAGAACAGCATAAGCTATGGGTAGAAGACAATTATGCGTGTCCAAAGCACAAGCAGAAGCAAACATGTCCCCTGAACTTCCCTATTAAAGAAGTTGCGCCTATTGCCAAGTATGGCCTGCAGCCGTCTAGGAACCCCTTCCAGCATGCCTTCAAGCAGACAAAGCATCTCCCCGAAGCGTATCTTATCTGCCTGCTTATACCTGACCCCCTCGAGACTTTTCTCTCCCTTTCACAAACTCGTATCGATGTCAACAACACTACCAGGTGATGTTTTCTCTACCTGAGCTTTGAAACTATACAACATATGAAAATTGCATTCCACTTGCCTTGAATGAAGTCTAGAGCCATCTCCTTCCCATCAAAGACTCTGTGATAAGGAATGAGAACATTAAACTTTTTGCTAATCTTTGCTCTGAGTTCAGCTGGTCCATGTTATGATCCTGCCTCAACCAGTCAAGTACAGTAGCAGCAATCCACTTGGTAGTGCCGCCGGTCTAATTTACCACTTAAAGAAGTATTTGGGTAGTTGTGTTCCTTCGTGTTACTTTGATCTGCATTCGATAAGAATCCAAATAATTCAGAGCTAGTTATCAGCAGAATAAATATGAGAAAAGACTGAAACTAAATGTAGCTATTGCAACCTGAAATGGGAGTCCACCCCACATTGGGAGATGCATGTAATCTCTATTACACACTTACTTTCCCGACAGTGCACCCTAAATCTGTTGGTCGCTCTTTTCCTTGATAATTCGAACCCAACTCTGATTGCATAGGTTAAAAACTGCATATTTGCAGTCCTCAACATTATCAAAGACAGTCCGCTCATCAATTGTAGGATTGTCCCTGTCAAAGTGTATCACTGGCCTGTCCACTTCTTCGTCGTCGTACTACATCCCATTTCCACATCTTCACATTCCTCTTCCTCATCAGTCCCATAGTTAGGCTCAAAGTTCGAATCAACCAAATATTCCCTACTCTCCATCCTATCAGGGTCAACAACCACGTCTGGATATGCTTTCTCATCATCATCCGCACCGCCACACATTTCAGTGCCTTCATGCCTCGCTTGACAAAGCATCATGCTCAAGGACAAGCTATAAAGACGTCCTGCGGTTACCAAACCCATATCCTTGGCATCACCACGGGACTAGAAACGCTAATTGGGGTATGGCAGATAAGGAATCACAGTTCTTACCTTTCAATGTGGACGCACGGCACCTTCTCCGGGCTCCATACCTCCAAAGCTCTGCACCCCGCTACCTCTCCCCCCGTTTCGTTGTCCTCTATGCTTTCCCGACTTGAAGGAGATTCCGTGCTCTCCAGCCACGCAGGACCCATATTCCCGTCTCTCACAGCCTCAAGTATCCATCTTCGAGCAGGATCCGGATCACCAGCGTCGTTGGGGCCCCTAACCTAACGGCCGACTCTCGGTTTTCATTTCCAGACGCGCCTGGGCGGCGGCAAGGAGACAAGGCAGGGAGGGGAGGGGAGGGGAACGTGAGGAGGGGATGGCAGGGAGGGGAGGGCGGGAGGACGACGGCCCAAGGGGACGACGAGAAGCGGTACAACGACTGAGCGGAAGTGGCGGCGGCAGGAACAGAGGAGAGGAGCGGAGCGGAGCTAGTTGGCGACAAAGCATGGAAAATTGCACAATAATGTGTTGGTGGGTTGGCACCAGCCCTCGAACCTGGTCACGCGCGCTGTCGTAGGTGGAGGAGGCAGGCCCGCCTGTCAGAAAACATGCCACCTGTTAGCGCACTATGCACGGGGAGGAGCACTTCACGGAATTTTTAGCAGGTCCCATGTGTCAGTCTGTTTGATCAAACTTGCATGCAGTGCATGGCTGGTCCACGCGCTAGTTCCGTAAAAAGCCCGTTGATCCAAACTTGAATTGGCAGTTCTGCTTCTTCTTCTCCCCCGTCTCATCGTCTCCTCACAGTGGCAGTTCCGCTTTGTCTCCTTGTCTATTATCCTCTTCTTCTTCTCCTCGCAGTGGTAGTTCTTCTTTCTTCCTCTATATCAAAACATTCCCGCACGTAGCCATGGCCAGTAGCCGGGATGAAGAGGAACTGGGCCGATCTCCGGCCGACCCACTTCGCAAGATCGCCGACTATTTGCTAGAGAAAGAGGAGTACGTCGACACCTATGCTTCTTGTCGGGAAGTCTTCACCGATTGGCGCCACACTTTAAAGGTGCCCGAATTCCATCTCAACAATTGGATCATGATAGATAACACACTTCTAGACGTTGGCGACTTCACCTTCCCCAACCTCGCCACTGGTTGTTGCTTCAGGACAAATCTAATGGACGTCCATCGCAGGTTCACATTCACATCCCATATTTATGTATTTTCCATTGTAAACATCTTAGTGCTAACTGATGCCCTCTTCGTCCAAAAGATTCTACTTCGTCAGTGTTTCTCGTGGCGTCATCGTGCTTGCTCAGAGGGTGGAGCCATACCAGATTCGCTTCTGAACCCAATCACTCATAAGTCTAACCCTGAGTTTCAAGCACACATACCATCTGATCTTCTGGAATCTGTCGTCGTGACGAAAGTCCTCGATGATGGTGTTCGTTTGCACAGATTATCCAGATCATATTGCATGGGCCGATGAGAGTACCCCAACGGGGAAAATTAATGGATCATTTGGAGAAGGATTGTATTCGCCACCTCCTGGTACGCTTCTGGTCTGCATGACGGCATTCCGAGGGGAAGTATATGCATTACTTGAGAATGGAGACATCTAGTCGACCAACATCCAGTTAGAGCAGTGCGCGAGCACTGTCATGATGGCCAAAATAATTTCGGCCCCAGTCTTTGAACATGTACGCAGAACCTACAATTTTTACCTTGTGGAGTCAGATGGTGTTCTGCTTCTTGTGTTGAACGGGGATTTCGCTAAAGGGCAACCGGTGTTGTACCGGGTGGACACGGAGAACCGCTCTCTCGAGGCCATCGGTGACATTGGAAGTCATGCCCTCTTCGTTGGTTACAATTGGTCTATCTCCATTGACACCAGGTTACACCCCACAGTCAAACCCGGTTGCATATACTACATGAATTACATTAGACAGTACGATCATGAGGTTCAAGCCTCGGAAGAGGAACCGACAATTGTAATGTATGGCTTAAGTCTGGAACATACACCGAGGCCTTACCCTCTGTACAAGATACTGGCAGCACACTGCAGACAGAGAGAGTTCTCTAAACATGTGTTGCAGCACGCGGGGAGCCGCCGACGACGAAATATATAGGGGAGAGATGAAATCATATATTCATCCTAGGTTATTTGCTAGCATTTTCAGGTCTATTTTTCGAAGTAGAAATTTGTACTGTATTTATATTATTTCAATGATCAGAATGCGTATTACCTTTCAGACAAAATTGTAATGTATTTAAATTTAGTACTTTCAGAATTCAAAGTATTTATTTTAGTAGCTTCTTTCAGAATTCTCTGTGTTCGACACGTGCATCAGCTCAGCGCCGGAATTCAGGTCCCACATGGAAAATTGCACAATAATGTGTTGGTGGGCGGCACCACCACCCCGAACCTGGGATGCGCGTCGTCGAAGGTGGAGGGGGAGGGCCCGCCATTCAGAAAACATGCCACGTCGGCATCCCTGTTTCTGATGCCCTTTAAAAAAATAAAACACGCCACGTCGTTATCCCCTGTTTCTGATGATGTTGCTACACTCGACGGTACATGGTGGCATATAAATAATATCGTATAAACATAAGGGCACGGTCGTCAACATTTCTAAAATGAAACCCGGTCCTGTCTCCTACCTGTCCTAGTACATTGCCCGATGAGGTGGATAGCCACGACCGATCTTTTTAATACGTTCGCACTCTTATGCTGAGAAGGGAAATAAAGATTGAGCTGTTAATGCAACGAGTGTCGAATTATTACCCTCTAAGGAAATGGGAAATGGTTATTTTCACGCGGTGCCCATAGTCCAAACCTACTGTCAGTATTTCACTCCCCTTCTCCGACTAACCATAGTTCACCTTGCGCAGCTCCTCCGCGCCGCACCAACTAGGGTAACATGGCCTCGCCTAAGCCGCCGCCGCGACAGCCACCGAAAACTGGGGTATTTAGCCCCTCTAAGGCAGGCCATGAAGCTCTACTTTAAGGCCGGTCTCCCATTGCCCTGCCAACCGGATGATTTCCCCGGATGTGCCGAATCGGCCGCGGGCAGCGACTGCGCCGTCGTCGGCGCCAGGTGCGGCAAGAAGGGCCAAGAGAGCGATGTGAGAGAAATCACGCGGCGGCATTACGGCATGCTCTAGGCAATGGGAACAAGGTACGTATCAAATCGTTCATGAGAGCATGCCGTCGCCGAGGGTACATACCCTCGAACAGGGCAGCGCCAAGGTCTAGGACCTCTCACGTCCACGCTTCGGCGTGGACTACCTTACCTCAGTGGGGTAGGCTGGGAGCACGCCGTCTGCGGCAAAGACGCTCCATCCTACGCACCGTCAAAGGCCGTACCATGGCGACGACCAAGCGTCTACACTCAGCATGCTGGATGTTCGACAGCCGGAGCCAGCGGCGGGCATCAGCTCAGCACCGGAATTCAGGTTCGAGTTCACACGGACCTACGATCTCGAGAAGGAGATGTCGAATTTCAGTTTCGAAGAAATCGTTGCGGCGGCGCGGATGGTCCAACTGAACCGGGACTGGCGCATGCAAATCGCTCGTGCATGAACGATGCAGATTTCTTGTAGTTTGGCGGGAAGGCAATAGATCATTTTGGGTTAAATGATCAAAGAACTTATGTCCTCTCAAGGCAATTGGCCAGCCAACTTTTCTGGTCGAGATCTGTAGTTTCTTCAGTGTAGAATAGTTAAGTTCAGACTGAAGAATGGCTTTTGTAGATGAAATGCTAACGAATTGTTCTATAAACTAGTAGGAAGTTTAGCCCATTTTTGTGCAGGTATAAGACCTTTTGTATGGAAGTACTACTGTTGTGAGCAAATACTATAGAGTACCTATTTCCTTCAATTACTAGTCGTGGTTCAATCCAGTTAACTGGCATCTTTTTATCCTAGACTACAGATTTTGCGTCTGCTGTCTGTGTTGTAAACCATTTTTTCCTTTGTCTTGTGTTGCCTGCAAAATGGTCCTGCAGTTCAACGTGTTACAAATGTAGCTACCTTGTACTCCCTCCGTTTCAAAATATAAGATGTTTTAGCTTTGTGAAAAGATGTCTAGATACGCTCCATTCACAAAGCTAAAACATCTTATATTTTGAAACGGAGGCAGTACTGAAGTGAAGAGGAGATGGACTACATTTTCCTGGCATCCACAGAATTGACATTGCTCATTGCCAGACCACCCTCTTTTCATGAGGTTGTCATTGGTTATTCACAGAAATTATAAAGCACGGTGTTCAACTACATCGATTCAAACTATTACACGCACACAAACATACATCAAATTCATTACCCACACATACTACATCGATTCAAACTATTACACACACATACTACTTCAAACTATTACACACGTACTACATCGATTCAAACTATTACATATTTTTAGTCGATGCTAACTTCCTGCTATGATCTCCATACTACAAATTCATTAGCCACGCATACCACGGCAATTCACTAGAGCTTTGTCTTCACTCGAGGGAAATCAGAACCACCAGCTCGTCCAAGCCCGGTCCCCCCACCAAAACTGTGTGCCCCGTCGCGAAACGGTGGTGGTCCTGTGCCATCGATCCTTCTAGGCCAACACTGCAGGCGACGAGGGCGCTTTCTGGCAGCCTCTTCGGGGCCCTGAATGCCATGTACCGAGTCCAGAACCTCCTCCAGGTGGATTACGACCGGGTGCTTCCAGCAAAGTTGTCGCCCTGTCCTGCTTGGAATCTGTACCTCGTACATCTTAGGAACAGCGTCATGATCTTTCAGCCACACCTTTACCTTGATGACCCATCTATCGCTCGGTGGCACGATTTCCACCAGCTCTCCGCCAGGGCTACTAACGACCTGCTTGAGGGCCTCCGGCTCCAAAGCATCACCAAGGGAGGCCATCAAAGCTAAGTTTGGAGAAGAAACGAAGCTGCCCCAAGCGATCGTCCCACCCACAGGCGCGCGATCCCAACGCATGAAGCTCATTTCTCCCCGCAGCACTCGAAAGAACGGGAAGAATGCAGAACGCGCTCGGTGTCTGAGCTGTGCTCGAACCGGATGAAAAAAATAGAATGGCGGCGTGCATACCTCAATGTTGACCTCATTTCGTCTGATCCCAAAACGAGACCTGAAAGCCAAATCAACTCTGCCGGTGACACGGGGGGACGGACGCCCAGCACGGTGGCCATGAGAGTGTGGTCGTCGAACTGCTGTGCCAGGGCTACCATGCCTGGGGTGCACGGCAGCACGCAACTTCCCGAGGCCGGTCGCCAGCCTGGATCACCTGACGGGACGTGCTTCGCCGTGCGAGAAGGACTAGCCAGAGGCGAGATATTAGTCCGGGGAAGCGAAGCTCTGATACGGCGGATGATGCAACGGCGATGGCTGCGAGCTTCGATTAGAGGCGTGGGATGTTGACCGAACATGGCGGAGACGCAAATTAGAGTAAGTGCGAGCTCCGATCTGAGACGAGCAGCCGGAGCTGAGAAATGTTATGGGGAGGAGAGCAAGGGAGAAGACTAGAGCAGAGCAAAGAAATAGATCTCGTCCACTCAGGGATTTGGTGCACGTAGGCGTGTAAGCTAGTCCATGACTGCAAAAGATAACGGGGAATACTGACATGGCGGGCCAAGAAGAGTTGACCTAACGGCGGTATTTGAGTTCAACCGTTTTTCGTCTGGTTCAAACGACCGGGTTGGCCATTAGATTTGTATTCACCCCCATTTGGCCCTTCTGGACAATTGGCGAATCTACTATGGCCCCTCCGCGAGATTGATGGCAACTCGGGTACCGCGGTGCGCTCACCCACCAAGTTTGGTACCGCAAACGAACATTCCCCACACTTTGGCCTCTTCAAAAAACTCTTTAAGCTCAAACGTCAGTCGGGGTCGGGTTTAGTAGTCTATGATGTAGGAGGCTGTAGGATCCACGTCGACTCCAATGTCACTTATTTCTCCATCAAGCTCACCGCGTCTGTCCAAGGGTGGAGGGATAAGTGGTTTTACATCTATGACCAGGAAGGCCGATAGAGCACTACGAACTCATGCCCTTTGACCTGGTGGCGGTCTGCAAGAGGAGGCAATCTCTGGAAGAATGTCGTGATGCCCGGGGAGGTCAAGGAAACAGTGATGCTGTATCAGCGTGTCTACGACCTTGAACGCCGCCTAGGCAAGGAATAAGGTGGTGCTAAACTCATTCGCACATGGATGCGCTGCCGCATACAGCCTCTGCAGGCCAGGGTGCATCCGATGTACCGCTAGATTGGTACTACTGATGTCACTCGCATATCTGCGGAGGGCATATCTTCGGGTGAAGTGGACAGGAGGTTACGGCTGGTGACCAAATATACAACCAAGGAGGATCTCCCGGGTGACTCAGTCGTGCCTCCATTCTGCGCTAGCAATCCTCCACCTGAGGTGGATTTCTCTTTGAAGTTTTCTTGATTTTTGTTTGCCTATTAGGTGGTTTGTATACTAATGGTTCTTCTGATTGTAGGACTAAAAAGTGGCTGCCAATTTTCCTCCTCAGCCTGAAGGAATAATTCCGCGCGAAGCGGAAGAAGAAGAGGACGAGTCGGGCTCCATGGTCGCTATTGGGGAATAGGAAGCCCTTGAGTACAGTGATCACGGGACTCGCAAGCGTTCTGGTAGCGAGGGTTCGAACGCTTCCTCACCGTCGATGCCGGAGGATCTTGCCGTGGAGGAGCCAATCCCCGCCATGCCTGTGCGTGCCATGGCTCCTCCCTCGCGGAAGAAGCCGAGGTGCCAAAGGACTCGTCTGGTGATTCCTTCTACCTCAAGAATTTTGACGGGTAAGTCTTTATTTTTGCGAGTTTGTTGTCTTTCTCAAAGTTTTCCCTTTGAGGTGAGGTGGTACTGGGTATTTTGCATTCAAACGACATCGTCGTCCTCCGAGGACTGCCAATTTGTTAAGGAGTCCGGAGTCGCAGACTCCAAGAACAAGGAGGCGGCGGTGCAGTCTTCTTCTCCTCCGGTGGCGGCCCACTCCGGTGCTAATTCCTCGAGCCCCCCCCCCATGCCAGGGAGCATCAAGTTGTTGCCCGGACATCAATTCTGAAGGAATCTTCGGAGTCCCTGGAGGAACACGTGAGTTTTCTTCGCGCCGTTGGCACTCGAATTTTGTATTTTGATGTTCACACTTCTTCTTTTGTCTTGTAGCCTATTGTGAAGGATTCGACTCGCCTTGCTGAGCAAATCATTTCTTTGGGTCAACAGCATGCTATGTTGGATAACCGCCATCGCGCTGTCGAAGGTCAGTGTTATACTTTTCTTTCTATTCTTCTTGTGTAGAGTTTGGTGAGTCTCAGTCTTTGCCATTTTTGTTCCCTACAAGTGAACATAATGAAATCCTTCCTTGCATTAGTCCCTTGAAAAAGGACTTGCCGCGGTGGTGGAGAAGAAACGCGAAGAGGCAGTCGAGGCTCTGAAGGAGTCGCAAAAGCACGAGGGAGAGTTCGTTCCTCCATCGCTGAGAGGGAAAAGTTGTTCGTAGAACAGCTCTTCTCCATCGCGAAAGCACTCTCAGGTATTGCACTGTCCCACTTGTGTTTTCCAGTGCGTTTTTCCTTCATGGTGCTGTGCTGGTATGTGTATTCTTCAAATAGACCGGTCTGAGCTTTGACGCCCAGGCTTTGGCCCGCGGGGATGCCTTGGCCGACGTTGTGGCCGTAGTCAAGGACCGCAGCGTCTCTCTCCAAGACACACTTGGAAAGGCCAAGGGCGTACTGAGTCGCCTTAGAGAGGAGATGGCCCAAGGCCAATTTAATTGAGAATCTTGACGACCTTGTGGAGACCTTCGCAGAGGGCATCCCGATGGACTTCAAGAATGCACAGGGGTCAGTTGGCGCGCCCATGGAACTTGCAATGGTGCAAGCCCACGGCGTGGAGCTAGACCCCAGCAGGATCTCCTCGGCGATGCCGGTCTCTGCGGATGGCCAGCAGGTAGTCTTTCAGCCTTTCGCCAGTAGTTGCAGTAAGTATGGTCTCGGCTCATTTGATATAGTAGTTGCTTATTCGGTTGAGCTATGGCGATTGAAGAGTGCGAAGGCTGCGGCATCTGGGGCTAACTGGGAAGTATGTGGCGTCGGAGACTGCCAAAGATTCGAGGAAGCCCCGAAGTCGAAATCAAAAGGCAGAGCGTTCCTTAGTTGCCTTATGTAATAGCTTAGCTTTCCTTTTGATGAACCTTATTTTGTGGGGGTACCCCTTTTGATACTTTGTTGAACTTGAGTGCACTCCTTGTTAATGTATAGTTGGTCTTATTTGCCTCTTGTTAGCTGGGTGTTGTGTTCGAGTGGTCCTCCTGACTCTCCTCCCACCAATGAAACTTGTGGCGCGACCATGTTCAAAAGTGGAGGACATGCCGCTGCTTGCACGACTACACGATTGAATGAAGCAGTTGGAGCGAGAATTGCCTGTGATTGTGGGTAGTGCGGATGTATGGAAGTCGAAGGCTGAGAAGGCTAGCACGCGCGACAAGTATCTCCTGGACGAAGTGGCGCAGCTGAACGAGCAATTTAAGTGTTACTCTCTATCTTATTATCCTTTTATTTGGCCATTCGCGACGATGCTGCCTTATGCTTTGCTATGCTTCTTGTAGTTGTCCGCGCTCGTCATCCATAGGATGAGAGGGATTAGGTTGCCATTCTTCGGCATAATCTGACCCCAGGAGCAGTTGCAAGCTAGCTGTTACTTCTGGGTGGACTATGACCGCCCAATCGCATTGGCGATGCTGGAGGATCATGCTTCGCGGGTGCTTCAGTGTTTGAAGAAGGCTCAGTCATGCCTTAGGCATATCTTTCAGGCGATGTTTCCCCAAGACGTGGTGCCTTCAAGCTTGTTAGCTCTGTTGGTGAAGTTTCAAGATATTAGTGCGGTACACGAGTGCGTGCGCTAATAGTTGGTTGCAGGTGCCAAGGCTCCGTTGGCGCTTGTTCGATTGCATCGGCCAGATGTGGATGTCGCGGTTGTTGCCGCTGGACCGCCGTTGCCTCCAGAAGGGATGACCTGGAACATGGTGCCACACTACCAGGCGGTTCATTGGCTAGCCAAAGATATTGTCGATTTGTTTGAGGAGCACACCAATGTTCTCCTTTTGCAGCAGTAGGATGATATGGTCCTGCACATGAAATTCATAGGTGTTGTAAAGTTCATAGAATTGCGTCGGGTGTGTTTTTAGACCCATTGATATGTAAAGAGCTTGCTAGCTTATATTTTTCGAGTGTATCGTACTCTACAGTTCCTTTCCGTTAGCCTGACGTATATTCATCTCAGCACCTTGTCAACCTGTTAGGTGCATTGCAGTTGGGTTGATTTTGCCAAGGGTTCAATTGATAGTGCGTAAGCTACTCGGGATACTGTGTTATTCGCGTAATGAGGTTACAAAGGGTGGCGTAGCGCCCGAGTAATGTAATTGCAAGAAAAATAGAGACGCAAAGTTTGGGGAACTTAGCTTTATTTATTCGTAGAATATCACGAGGTACAATATGTGGCTAAGTAGCCTGGCTGAATAGCCTTATTTCTAAAGTAAAAATCATCTAGGGGTAGAAACGATGCAGCTGCGTGATGTTCCAGGGGTTGGAGTATGCGACTCCGCTCGTGAAGTCATTAAGGAAATAGGCGCCACTTGGGATTACTTCGGTAATCACATAAGGTCCTTCCCAGGGGGACTCGAACTTGAGGTGGCCTTGTTGTTTCAGTCGCAGGACCAGATCTCCTTCGATGAAGGATCTGGGGTGTAGCCTTCTGTTGTGGTAATTGTGGAGGTTCTACTGGTAGATCATGGATCTCTCCGCTGCGATCTCGTGTGCCTCATCTAGGAGGTCGACGGAGTCTTCGAGTGCGAGGGTTGATTCTGCCTTGCAAATTGCTACTACCTGTGGGGCCTTGTAGCTCACCTCTACGGGTAGTACCGCCTCGGCGCCGTGTACCATGAAGAACGGAGAGTGTAGCCTGTAGCGTTGTTTTGAGTTGTGTGCAGGCTCCATAGTACTGATTGCAGCTCGTCAGGCCAGCACTCGGCGGGTTTTTCGAGTGGCCGGAGGAGCCTTTTCTTGATCCTGCCGCAGACGAGGCCGTTGGCCTTTTCGACTTGACCGTTGGTATGGGGATGTCCTACCGAGGCATAGCAAATGTTGATTCCCAAGTTTTCGCAGAAATCCTGGAACTCCTTGGAGGTGAAGTTCGTCCCATTGTCCGTGATGATGATGCTATGTGGC
>CAJUXJ010002073.1:0-21620 GCA_910589775.1 Avena eriantha
TGATGTAGTCGATCACTTGCCGATCTCAAGATCGTGTGGACGATCCTTCGGCGCCGCGTTCCGGCAGCGCTTCCGCAGTCGGTCACACGTGTGGAGTCGAAGCAGACCTTCCTCTCCTCGTTCCAGCGAGCAGCGGATGGTAGTAGATCTTCTCCACGGAATCCCAGCAGCACGACGGCGTGGTGGTGGTGGTGGAGTAGAGAATTTTGCAGGGCTTCGCCTATGCCTGCAGAAGAAAGGAGGAGGAGAGAGCGGCAGAGATTTGGGTTATGGAGAGGGCTTGGAGGTGGCGCCCCCACCCCTCTATTTAAAAGGGGGAGGCGCCATGGGAGGGGAGTCCTAGTAGTAGGACTCCCCCTCCTATGGGCGGCGAATTGGGGAGGGGGAGTAGTCCTCCTGCCCACGACTCTTGTCTTGCCCCACAAGGACTCCTTGATCCCTTTCTGGTTTTCAAGCAAACTCCAAGAAATCTTCCAAAACCTTCGGAACATTCCGAAACCTTCTAGAATCCTCATACAAATACTCCGGAACATTCCTAACTCAGAAAATGATCCCCAATATATGAATCTTATTCTCCGGACAATTCCGGATCTCCTCGTGATGTCCCGGATCCAATCCGAGACTCCGAACATCATTCGGTCTCCAACGCACATTCCATATCTACTTAAAACAACTTCGAACCTTAAGTGTGTCACCCTACGGTTCGTGAATATGTAGACATGACAGAGACACATCTCCTATCAATAACCATCAGCGGGACCTGGAGATCCATAATGGCTCCCACATACTCAACGATGACTTCGTGATCGATTGAACCATTTACATACGAAACCAATTCCCTTTGTCACGCGATACTATACTTATCCGAGGTTTGATCGTCGGCATCTCCATACCTAGTTCTACCTCGTTACTGATAAGTACTCTTTACTCGTTCCGTGATATGTCATCCCTTGTGACCCAGTCACATGCTTGCAAGCTAACTAGATGACATTCCACCGAGAGGGCCCAGAGCATATCTATCCGTCATATGGATGGACAAATCCCAATCTTGGTCCATGCGCTTCAACACATACTTTCAGAATACCCAATGACACCTTTATGACCACCCAGTTACGAAGCGGTGTTTGATGTCATCAAAGTACCCATCCGGTGATGGTGATTAACACAACCTCATGGTCGAAGGATTAGGTTACTATGCATTTAAAAGCTTATAGCAATACGAACTTAATGACTTGATCTTATGCTACGCTTACTATGGGTGTGTGTCCATCACATCATTCTCCTAATGATATAACCTTGTTATTAATCACATCCTAATGTCCATGATCAGGAAACCATGATCATCAATTAATCAACAAGCTAGTTCAACAAGAGGCTTACTAGGGACTCTCTTATGTTTACAAACACACATGTATTAGTGTTTCCTAATAATACAATTATAGCATGGGATGTAAACATTCATCATAAACACAAAGATATAATAATAACCACTTTTATTATTGCCTCTTGGGCATATCTCCAACAGTCTCCCACTTGCACTAGAGTCAATAATCTAGATTACATGGTAATATACCGAACACCCATGGCGTTCTGGTGTTGGTCATGCTTTTCCCTAGGGAGAGGTTTAGTCAACGGATCTGCCACATTCAGATCAGTGTGTACTTTGCAAATCTTTATGTCACATCTCAGGACATACATCGGAACTAGCGTGGAGAACGTAGCTTGATGTGCTTTCGGCTTGCATATGTGACCTGGCGCTCCTGCTGCATTAGCTTATGGCACCTGTGTGGTCCTACGTAGATGGCCATCGGGTCACCACGCACTAGGAACTCCGCCAATGTTCAGTAAGTATGATTCCTGCATCCATCCTGGCTTCTTGTGCAGCCTCCGACGAAGAGCATGTATTCCAGATTCAGTTGCAAGATTTCGCCCCCACGCTTGCTTTGCCACTCCTCCAGCTCACTTGCAGCAGCCATTCAACAATAAATACGTTATACCGACTGTGACTTCGGACGTCATCCGGATCGGTGTGTCCAACTAGCATCGGTGTAACCGTTTTACAACAAGTGTTCATAACCTCCATAAGAAATAACCATATCCTTAGTCCTATTTAGGTACTTTACGATATTCTTGACCGCTGTCTAGTGCTCCATTCCAGGATCACTTTGATATCTGCTAGTCAAACTAACAGCATGTGCTATATCCGGTCTTGTACCAGCATGGCATACATGATAGAACCTATGGCAGGCATAGGGAATGTTATCCATTTTCACTCTTCTTCTGCCGTAGCTGGCTTTGAGTTTTACTCAAGGTCTTACCTGACAACATGGGCACGAACCTTTCTTGCTATTTTCCATTCTAAACTTCTTTAGAACTTTTTCTAAGTATGTACTTTGTGAAAAGCGCTATTAGGCGTCTTGATCTATCTCTATAAATCTTGATGCCTAGAATATATGCCGCTCGCCAAGATCCTTCATTGAAAAACTATTATTCAAATAGGTTTTGACGCTATTAAGAAGTTCATATCATTCCCAATCAACATATGTCATCTACATATAGTACTAGGAATGCTACAGAGCTCCCACTCACTTTATTGTCAATACAAGCTTCTCCATAAGTTGTATATAACCCAAAGTTTTGATTAATTATCAAAACATTGATTCCAACTCCGGGATGCTTGCTTCAGTCCATAAATGGAGCGCTGAAGTTTGCATACCTTGTCCAGCATCTTTAGGATCGACCAAAACCCTTGGGTGTTGTACCATATACAACTCTTCCTCAATGTCACCATTAAGGAACGCCGTTTGACATCCATCTGCCAAATCTCATAATCGAAATGTGCAGCAATTGCTAACAAAACCACACGGACTTTAGCTTCGCTACTGGTGAGAAAGTCTCATCATAGTCAACTCCTTGAATTTGTCGGAACCCTTTCGCGACAAGTCGAGCTTTATAGACGGTAACATTACCATCAGCATCTGTTTTCCTCTGAAAATCCATTTGTTCTCGATAGCCTTACGGCCATCCGGTAAGTACACAAAAGTCCACAATGGTTTTCGTACATGGATCCCATTTCGGATTTCATGGCTTCTAGCCATTTGTCGGATCTGGGCTCACCATAGCTTCTTCATACGTCGCAGGGTCATCAGCGTGTCCACCAGCAGGACGTTCAAAGCAGAGTCATACCAATCAAGAGTGGTACGAACCCTCGTTGACCTGCGAGGTTCAGCAGCAACTTCGTTTGAAGTTTCATGATCATTATCATTAGCTTCCTCTCCAATTGGTGCAGGCGGCACAAAAATCTTCCAGTGTTGCGCTACTCTCAAATCGAGAGGAGGTTCAATAACCTCATCGAGTTCTACTTTCCTTCCAGTCACTTCCTTCGAGAGAAACTCCTTCTCAAGAAGGATCCATCTTGGCAACGAAAACTTTTCCTTGGGATCTAAGAAGGTATACCCAATTGTTTCTTTAGGGTATCCCATGAAGACGCATTTCTCCGCTTTGGGTTCAAGCTTATCAGGTTGTAACTTCTTTACATATGCTTCGCAACCCCCAAACTTTAAGGAACGACAACTTAGGTTTCTTACCAAACCACAATTTGTACGGTGTCGTTTCAACGGATTTAGATGGTGCCCTATTTACAGTGAATGCTGGCTGTCTCTAATGCATAGCCCCAAAACGATGCGGTAAAATTTGTAAGAGACATCATAGACCGAACCATATCTAAGAGAGTTCGATTACGACGTTCGGACACACCATTACGCTGTGGTGTTCCCGGCGGTGTCAACTGCGAAAGTATTCCACATTTCTTTAAATGCATGCCAACTCATAACTCAGATATTCACCTCCGCGGTCAGAAAGAACGCAGAAACTTAATCTTCTTGTTACGATGATTCTTCCACTTCACTTTGAAATCCTTAAACTTCTCGAAAGTTTCGGACTTATGTTCATAAAGTAGACATACCCATATCTACTTAAGTCATCCGTGAAAGAAGTGGAGAAACATAACGATATCCACCACGATGATGCCTACACTCATTGGACCGCACACATCGGTATGTATTATTTCCAATAAGTCTGTAGCTCGCTCCATTATTCCCAGAGAATGGAGTCTTAGTCATTTTTCCCCATTAGACATGCTTCGCATCTTTCAAGTGATTCAAATCAAGTGATTCAAGAAGTCCACCTCTGAATGGAGTTTCTTCATACGCTTCACTCCAATGTGACCAAGACGACAGTGCCACATGTATGTAGAATTATCATTTCAATTTTATTCGTTTAGCATCTATGTTGTGAACATGTGTATCACTACTATCGAGATTCAGTAAGAATAAACCATTGCATCTCAGGTGCATTACCATAAAAGATATTACTCATATAAATCGAACAACCTTTATTCTCGGACTTAAAAGAGTAACCGTCTCGCAATAAACAGGATCCAGATATACAGGTTCATGCTTAACGCAGGCACACAAATAACAATTATTCTAAATTTAAAAACTAATCCTCGAAGGTAGATGTAGAGGGAGCGTGCCGACGGCGATCACATCAACCTTGGAGCCATTTCCAACGCGCATCGTCACCTCGTCTCTCGCCAGTCTTCGTTTATTTCCGCAGCTCCTATTTCGAGTTACAAATATGAGCAACCGAACCAGTATCAAATACCCAGGCACTACTACGATTACTAGTAAGATACACATCAATAACATATATATCAAATATACTTTCTTCTTGATGTTGCCGTTCTTCAGATCCGCCAGGTACTTGGGGCAGTTACACGCTCCAGTGACCAGCACCCTTGCAGTAGAAGCACTCAGTTTCAGGCTGCGGACCAGCCTTGGGCTTCTTTGCAGTGCTGGCAGCTTTCTTGCCATCCTTCTTGAAGTTGCCCTTCTTCTTAGGCTTGCCCTGTCTCTTGAAATGGTGGTCTTATTGACCATCAACACTTGGTGCTCCTCTCTTGATCTCCACTTCAGCAGTTTTCAGCCATGGACGATAGTTCCGGCAACGTCTTGTTCATGCAGTGCATATTGTAGTTCATCACAAAGTTCTTGTATAATCTGGTGGCAGTGATTGGAGGAGACGATGAATCCCTAACTCATTAGGAATCGATATCCCCAACTCTTTGAGCTTGTTTGCGTACCCAGACATGTGAGCACGTGCTCGCTAACGGAGCTTTCCGTCTTCCATCTTACAAGTTACAGAACTTTTCGGAGCCTCATAGCTCTCCATGGCCTCCTGCGAGTCTCAGAAAATTAGCCTGAGCTCCTTAATGATCTCGAACGGGTCGTGGTGCTCAAAACGCTTCTGGCAGCTCCGCTTCTAAACCGTACAGGATGGCACACTGAACTGTGGAGTAATGATTTTTCCGAGTGGCGTAAACATTCTTTACGTCATCGGTAGCATCATCTGCATGGGGTCACCTAGCGGTTGCTTCGAGCACATAGGTCAACTGACCTAGCCCTGAGGACGATCTTCAGTCCACGGAACCAGTTCGTGAAATTTGCTTCCATTGTTCTTAAGCTTTTTTCTTTCTCTAGGAACGCATTGAAATTGATGGAGGGGGTTGCCATAATCTACAACAAATTTTGCAAGTAGTTTAGACTAAGTTTATGTGAATGACTGAGTTTCACATTTAATACTTAAGTTAACTAGGTGAACTCCCACTCAAACAACATCCCTGCACATTTTCTTAGTGAATTAGACGAACCTAAGTTCCACTACACCAAGTCCGATCTTCACGAGGAGAAGATGTAGTTGTAGTTTCATCGGCGAACAATCTTTCATGTTCATTCATATCCTTTTATATGACTCATGCTCTACCCTTTCGGTTTATTCCGTGTTTCCGAGACCATGTATGTAACATGCTAGTGCTCGTCAGATACACCTTTAGTTTCCACATTTGCAAATCTGGCTTGCCACCCGTTGTATGCCCCACACGTAGAATCTAATCAATCTGCTCATCACGAGATGCTTTGAAACGACGAGTACTTAGCAATGGTGCCAACTAAGGGTGAACACTTTATTCACTTGAGTATTTAGTGAGAGGGATTCATCTTTATAATGCTACCGTCGCGATCTAAGCAATACAAGATGGCCATAAAGGATTAAATCACAGGCAATTCATCATTAGTGTGATATGATATGGCCCTTTCTCTTGCGCCTTTGATCTCCATCTCCAAAGCACGAACATGATCTCCATCATCACCAGCATTGCGTCAAGGTCAGTGGCGCCGCTTCATGGTTGTCCATCATCACTAGCAACTATTACAAACTACTTGAAATAAAGCTATTACAAGATGAATAGACACGCAGGTCTTAACAGAATTAAAGAACAACCATTAGGCTCCTGCCGGTGCCATATTACAACAAGGATCATTGCATATATCAAATATAATCACATCGCATGATGGCCATATCACATCACAAAACCCCTGCAAAAACAAGTTAGACGCCTCTAATTTTCTTTGATTGTTTTACGTGGTTTGGGGCTTCGAACAAGAACGAATCTAACCTACGAAACTGAACCACAACATTGATACAAGTGCTATCAAGTGCAAAGTGTAAATTAGATCTATACTATGGTGGGAGAGACAGACACCCGCAAGGCCACTTGTGCAAAGCAAGTTGCACGTCAAGCGTGGAGCAAGTCTCATGTACGATGACATGTAAGGTTAGCCCGAGCCGCTTCATCCCACCATGCCGCAAGATGCAAAGTACACCAAAGCAAAAGACGGCACGAGCACCAACGCCCACAACACCATTGTGTTCTACTCGTCCAACAGATCTACGCATAGATACGGCAATGATACCACTAATGGGTTCGTAGCATGGAAAACAAAAAATTCAACCGCAAGAACGAACAAAACCCAGATCTAATCTATATAAAAGCCAAGATCTAATCTATTAGACATGTGCGACGAGATAGATCTGTACTAACCCTTGTAGATCCGAAAGCGTTACGAGATTAGATCTCGTGGTTGATGTAGTCGATCACTTGCCGATCTCAGATCGTGTGGACGATCCTTCCGGCGCCGCGTTCCGGCAAGCGCTTCCGCAGTCGGTCACACGTGCGGAGTCGAAGCAGACCTTCCTCTCCCTCGTTCCAGCGAGCAGCGGAGGTAGTAGATCTTCTCCACGGAATCCCAGCAGCACGACGGCGTGGTGGTGGTGGTGGAGTAGAGAATTTTGCAGGGCTTCGCCTATGCCTGTGCAGAAGAAAGGAGGAGGAGAGAGGCGGCCAGAGATTTGGAGTTATGGAGGAGGCTTTGGAGGTGGCGCCCCCACCCCTCTATTTAAAGGGGGAGGCGCCATGGGAGGGGGAGTCCTAGTAGGACTCCCCTCCCTCCTATGGCCGGCGAATTGGGGAGGGGGAGTAGTCCTCCTGCCCCACGACTCCTTGTCTTGCCCCACAAGGACTCCTTGATCCCTTTCTTGGTTTTCAAGCAAACTCCAAGAAATCTTTCCAAAACCTTCCGGAACATTCCGAAACCTTCTAGAATCCTCATACAAATACTCCGGAACATTTCCTAACTCAGAAAATGATCCCCAATATATGAATCTTATTCTCCGGACAATTCCGGATCTCCTCGTGATGTCCCGGATCCAATCTGAGACTCCGAACAACATTCGGTCTCCAACGCACATTCCATATCTACTTAAAACAACTTCGAACCTTAAGTGTGTCACCCTACGGTTCGTGAATATGTAGACATGACAGAGACACATCTCCTATCAATAACCATCAGCGGGACCTGCAGATCCATAATGGCTCCCACATACTCAACGATGACTTCGTGATCGATTGAACCATTTACATACGAAACCAATTCCCTTTGTCACGCGATACTCTACTTATCTGAGGTTGATCGTCGGCATCTCCATACCTAGTTCTACCTCGTTACTGATAAGCACTCTTTACTCGTTCCGTGATATGTCATCCCTTGTGACCCAGTCACATACTTGCAAGCTAACTAGATGACATTCCACCGAGAGGGCCCAGAGCATATCTATCCATCATATGGATGGACAAATACCAATCTTGGTCCATGCGCTTCAACACAAACTTTCAGAATACCCAATGACACCTTTATGACCACCTAGTTACGAAGCGGCGTTTGATGTCATCAAAGTACCCATCCGGTGATGGTGATTAACACAACCTCATGGTCGAAGGATTAGGTTACTATGCATTTAAAAAGCTTATAGCAATACGAACTTAATGACTTGATCTTATGCTACGCTTACTATGGGTGTATGTCCATTACATCATTCTCCTAATGATATAACCTTGTTATTAATCACATCCTAATGTCCATGATCAGGAAACCATGATCATCAATTAATCAACAAGCTAGTTTAACAAGAGGCTTACTAGGGACTCTCTTATGTTTACAAAACACACATGTATTAGTGTTTCCTAATAATACAATTATAGCATGGGATGTAAACATTCATCATAAACACAAAGATATAATAATAACCACTTTTATTATTGCCTCTTGGGCATATCTCCAACATCCACCAGTGTCATTGCATGTGTGCTCTTTTCACAATCCACCTATGGATCCACCAGTGTCATTGCATGTGTGTTCTTTTTACTAACAACAACCAGAGTCACTACATGTGTGATCTTTCACATACCACATATGGATCCACCAGTGTCACTACATCTGTGCTCTTTTCACTATCAACCTATGGATCCACCAGTGTCATTGCATGTGTGTTATTTTTACTAACAACAACTGAGGCATTGCATGTGTGTTCTTTTCACATACCACATATGGATCCACCAGTGTCATTGAAATGTGTTCTCTTCAGAGACCCAACATGGACCACCAGTGTCATTGCATGTGTGCTCTTTTCACAATCCACTTATGGATCCACCAGTGTCATTGCATGTGTGTTCTTTTTACTAACAACAACCAGAGTCATTGCATGACTGTTCTTTTCACATACCACATATGGATCCACCAGTGTCATTACATGTGTGTTCTTTTTAGTAACAACAACCAGAGTCATTGATGTGTGTTCTTTTCACATACCACATATGGATCCACCAGTATTATTGAAATGTGTGTTCTCTTTAGAGACCACACAAGGATCCACCAGTGTCATTGCATGTATGTCTTTTCACTAACAACAACTGGAGTCATTGCATGTGTGTTCTTTTCACATACCACATATGGATCCACCAGTGTCATTGCATATGTGCTCTTTTCACAATCCTATGGATCCACCAGTGTCATTGCATGTGTGTTCTTTTCACTAACAACAACTAGAGTCATTGCATGTGTGTTCTTTTCGCATACCACATATGGATCCACCACTGTCATGCATGTGTGCTCTGTTTACAATCCACCTATGGATCCACCAGTGTCATTGCATGTGTGTTCTTTTTAGTAACAACAACCAGAGTCATTGACATGTATGCTCTTTTCACAATCCACCTATTGATCCACCAGTGTCATTGCATGTTTGTTCTTTTTACTAACAACAACCAGAGACATTGAAATGTGTGTTCTTTTCACATACCATATATGGATCCACCAGTGTCATTCAAATGTGTGTTCTCTTTAGAGACCACACATGGATCCACCAGTGTTATTGCATGTGCGTTCTTTTCACTAACAACAACTGGATTCATTGCAAGTGTGTTCTTTTCACATACCACATATGGATCCACCAGTGTCATTGCATGTGTGGTCTTTGCACAATCCACCTATGGATCCACCAGTGTCATTATATATGTGTTCTTTATACTAACAACAACCAGAGTCATTGAAATATGTGTTCTTTTCACTTACCACATAATGATCGACTAGTGTCATTGCATGTGTGTTCTTTTACTAACAAAAACCATAGTCATTGCATGACTGTTCTTTTCACATACCACATATGGATCCACTACTGTCATTACATGTGTGTTCTTTTACTAACAACAACCAGAGTCATTGCATGTGTGTTCTTTTCACATACCACATATGGATCCACCAATGTCATTTAAACGTGTGTTCTCTTCAGAGACCACACATGGATCCACCAGTGTCATTGCATGTATGTTGTTTTCAGTAACAACAACTTGAGTCATTGCATGTGTGTTCTTTTCACATACCACATATGGATCCACCAGTGCCATTGCATATGTGCTCTTTTCACAATCCTATGGATCCACCGGTGTCATTGCATTTGAGTTCTTTTCACTAACAACAACTAGAGGCATTGCATGTGTGTTCTTTTCACACACCACATATGGATCCACCGGTGTCATTGCATGTGTGCTCTTTTCACAATCCACCTATGGATCCACCAGTGTCATTGCATGTGTGTTCTTTTTACTAACAACAACCAGAGTCATTGAAATGTGTGTTCTTTTCACATACCACCTATGGATCCACCAGTGTCATTGCATGTGTGTTCTTTTTAGTAACAACAACCAGGGTCAGTGCATGTGTGTTCTTTTCACATACCACATATAGATCCACCAGTGTCATTGCATGTGTGTTCTTTTTACTAACAACAACCAGAGTCATTCCATCTGTGTTCTTTTCACATACCACATATGCATCCACCAGTGTCATTGAAATGTGTGTTCTCTTCAGAGACATCACATGGATCCACTAGTGTCATTGCACGTATGTTCTCTTCACTAACAACAATTGGAGTCGTTGCATGTATGTTCTTTTCACATACCACATATGGATCCACCAGTGTCATTGCATGTGTGCTCTTTTCACAATCCAGCTATGGATCCACCAGTGTCATTGCATGTGTGCTCTTTTTACTAACAACAACCAGAGTCATTGAAATATGTGTTCTTTTCACATACCACATATGGATCGACCAGTGTCATTGCATGTGTGTTCTTTTTACTAACAACAACCAGAGTCATTGGATGTCTGTTCTTTTCACATACCACATAAGGATCCACTAGTGTCATTACATGTGTGTTCTTTTTACGAACATCAACCAGAGTCATTGCATGTGTGTTCTTTTCACATACCACATATGGATCGACCAGTGTCATTGAAATGTGTGTTCTCTTTAGAGACCACACATGGATCCACCAGTGTCATTGCATGTATGTTCTTTTCAATAACAACAACTGGAGTCATTACATGTGTGTTCTTTTCACATTACACATATGGATCCACCAGTGTCATTGCATATGTGCACTTTTCACAATCCTATGGATCCACGAGTGTCATTGCATGTGTGTTCTTTTCACTAACAACAACTAGAGTCATTGCATGTGTGTTCTTTTCACATACCACATGTGGATCCACCAGTGTCATTGCATGTGTACTCTTTTCCCAATCCACCTATGGATCCACCAGTGTCATTGCATCTGTGTTCTTTTTACTAACAACAACCAGAGTCATTGAAATGTGTGTTCTTTTCACATACCACCTATGGATCCACTAGTGTCATTACATGTGTGTTATTTTTTACTAACAACAACCAGAGTCACTACATGTGTGATCTTTTCACATACCACATATGGATCCACCAGTGTCATTGCATCTGTGCTCTTTTCACTATCAACCTATGGATCCACAAGTGTCATTGCATGTGTGTTATTTTTACTAACAACAACTGAGGCATTGCATGTGTGTTCTTTTCACATACCACATATGGATCCACCAGTGTCATTGAAATGTGTGTTCTCTTCAGCGACCACACATGGATCCACCAGTGTCATTGCATGTGTGCTCTTTTCACAATCCACTTATGGATCCACCAGTGTCATTGCATGTGTGTTCTTTTTACTAACAACAACCAGAGTCATTGCATGACTGTTCTTTTCACATACCACATATGGATCCACCAGTGTCATTACATGTGTGTTCTTTTTAGTAACAACAACCAGAGTCATTGAATGTGTTTTCTTTTCACATACCACATATGGATCCACCAGTATCATTGAAATGTGTGTTCTCTTTAGAGACCACACAAGGATCCACCAGTGTCATTGCATGTATGTTCTTTTCACTAACAACAACTGGAGTCATTGCATGTTTGTTCTTTTCACATACCACATATGGATCCACCAGTGTCATTGCATATGTGCTCTTTTCACAATCCTATGGAACCACCAGTGTCATTGCATGTGTGTTCTTTTCACTAACAACAACTAGAGTCATTGCATGTGTGTTCTTTTCGCATACCACATATGGATCCACCACTGTCATTGCATGTGTGATCTGTTCACAATCCACCTATGGATCCACCAGTGTCATTGCATGTGTGTTCTTTTTAGTAACAACAACCAGAGTCATTGACATGTATGCTCTTTTCACAATCCACCTATGGATCCACCAGTGTCATTGCATGTTTGTTCTTTTTACTAACAACAACCAGAGACATTGAAATGTGTGTTCTTTTCACATACCATATATGGATCCACCAGTGTCATTCAAATGTGTGTTCTCTTTAGAGACCACACATGGATCCACCAGTGTTATTGCATGTGCGTTCTTTTCACTAACAACAACTGGATTCATTGCAAGTGTGTTCTTTTCACATACCACATATGGATCCACCAGTGTCATTGCATGTGTGGTCTTTGCACAATCCACCTATGGATCCACCAGTGTCATTATATATGTGTTCTTTATACTAACAACAACCAGAGTCATTGAAATATGTGTTCTTTTCACATACCACATAATGATCGACTAGTGTCATTGCATGTGTGTTCTTTTTACTAACAACAACCATAGTCATTGCATGACTGTTCTTTTCACATACCACATATGGATCCACTAGTGTCATTACATGTGTGTTCTTTTTACTAACAACAACCAAAGTCATTGCATGTGTGTTCTTTTCACATACCACATATGGATCCACCAATGTCATTTAAACGTTGTGTTCTCTTCAAAGACCACACATGGATCCACCAGTGTCATTGCATGTATGTTGTTTCAGTAACAACAACTATAGTCGTTGCATGTGTGTTCTTTTCACATACCACATATGGATCCACCAGTGTCATTGCATATGTGCTCTTTTCACAATCCTATGGATCCACCGGTGTCATTGCATTTGAGTTCTTTTTCACTAACAACAACTAGAGGCATTGCATGTATGTTCTTTTCACATACCACATATGGATCCACCGGTGTCATTGCATGTGTGCTCTTTTCACAATCCACCTATGGATTCACCAGTGTCATTGGATGTGTGTTCTTTTTACTAACAACAACCAGAGTCATTGAAATGTGTGTTCTTTTCACATACCACCTATGGATCCACCAGTGTCATTGCATGTGTGTTATTTTTAGTAACAACAACCAGGGTCATTGCATGTGTGTTCTTTTCACATACCACATATAGATCCACCAGTGTCATTGCATGTGTGTTCTTTTTACTAACAACAACCAGAGTCATTCCATGTGTGTTCTTTTCACATACCACATATGCATCCACCAGTGTCATTGAAATGTGTGTTCTCTTCCGAGACATCACATGGATCCACTAGTGTCATTGCACGTATGTTCTCTTCACTAACAACAAGTGGAGTCATTGCATGTATGTTCTTTTCACATACCACATATGGATCCACCAGTGTCATTGCATGTGTGCTCTTTTCACAATCCAGCTATGGATCCACCAGTGTCATTGCATATGTGTTCTTTTTACTAACAACAACCAGAGTCATTGAAATTTGTGTTCTTTTCACATACCACATATGGATTGACCAGTGTCATTGCCTGTGTGTTCTTTTTACAAACAACAACCAGAGTCATTCCATGTGTGTTCTTTTCACATACCACATATGGATCCACCAGTGTCATTGAAATGTGTGTTCTCTTCAGAGACATCACATGGATCCACTAGTGTCATTGCACGTATGTTCTTTTCACTATCAACAACTGGAGTGATTGCATGTATGTTCTTTTCACATACCACATATGGATCCACCAGTGTCATTGCATGTGTGTTCTTTTTACTAACAACAACCAGAGTCATTCCATGTGTGTTCTTTTCACATACCACATATGGATCCACCAGTGTCATTGAAAAGTGTGTTCTATTCAGAGACATCACATGGATCCACTATTGTCATTGCACGTATGTTCTTTTCACTAACAACAACTGGAGTCATTGCATGTATGTTCTTTTCGCATACCACATATGGATCCACCAGTGTCATTGCATGTGTGCTCTTTTCACAATCCAGCTATGGATCCACCAGTGTCATTGCATGTGTGTTCTTTTTACTAACAACAACCAGAGTCATTGAAATATGTGTTCTTTTCACATACCACATATGGATCGACCAGTGTCATTGCATGTGTGTTATTTTTACAAACAACAACCAGAGTCATTCCATGTGTGTTCTTTTCACATACCACATATGGATCCACCAGTGTCATTGAAATGTGTGTTCTCTTCAGAGACATCACATGGATCCACTAGTGTCATTGCACGTATGTTGGTTTCACTATCAACAACTGGAATGATTGCATGTATGTTCTTTTCACATACCACATATGGATCTACTAGTGTCATTGCATGTGTGCTCTTTTCACAATCCAGCTATGGTTCCACCAGTGTCATTGCATGTGTGTTCTTTTCACTAACAACAACTAGAGTCAATGCATGTGTGCTCTTTTCACAATGCACCTATGGATCCACCAGTGTCATTGCATGTGTGTTCTTTTTAGTAACAACAACCAGAGTCATTGCAATGTGTGTTATTTTCACATACCACCTATGGATCCACCAGTGTCATTGCATGTGTGTTCTTTTCAGTAACAACAACCAGCGTCATTGCATGTGTGTTCTTTTCACATACCACATATGGATCCACCAGTGTCATTGAAATGTGTGTTCTCTTCAGAGACATCACATGGATCCACTAGTGTCATTGCATGTATGTTCTTTTCACTAACAATGTAACTACCTCGGTGAATTACGCTCTTAGTTACATGCCTGGATGAACGAAAGTGGTTAAATAGTACGGTGGGGCCCAGGGCCACTCAAGGTAGACCTTTCGGCCGTCCTAACTACTTTCAGACATCGGAACAAGAACGAGCGGCGTAATCGGCAGGTGAAGGGATCAACTACATACACAAATGAGTATGTATGCAAGCCACATACAACAGTCCTCAGAGCCATTCCATCTAAAGAAATAGAAATATTGCAACGCCATACGGCAAGATTCAAATGTCCTAGATAGATATAATAATTTAGGATAGCTCCTCATGCATCACACATAAGAGTATCAGGCGGAAGCGGAAAACAAGATCCGAGTACGGATAAGAAGCAAATCAGCATAAGATGCCCCATAAATAAACACATCCCGCGCACAGATCTCACGGATCCCTGTTCCTGGAATCCCTACACCGAATGATCGTTGCCAACATCATCTGTCTCTTCCACCCAGTATCCATCTTGCGGGTACACCTGTTCATATGAATCAAACAATTTATCTTGTGAGACCCTAGGGGTACTCAGCAAGTCTTTATGCCGCTAAAGGCGACACAACCTGGGGTGACGCAACTACAGCAAAAGATAATACCTAACAATTCTACAGATACTCCCTAACCATCCGCCTAACCAATGATAGACGGATGTCCATGAATTAAGAACAACAGTTATACAGTATAATTAACAGATCCATCCTCCTCCTCGCTTACCAACGAGGAAGCAGACGAACAACCCCCGTCATCCGTTGGCAGTTTTATTAACCATTCCATGAGTATTGCACTATTTACTAGTCAAGTACTTAGTCAATTTAAAAGCGGTACTTTAGTTATACTTGTCTATGATCGAGAAACTGTGCTCCAAGTCGTCCATAACCGCAGACACGGCTTTCAGAAAGATTTACCCTGCAGGGGTGCACGAATAGCAACACACACTCGATCAACCTCGGAAAAACCAGATCAAAACCCAATGAGGCATTCACGACAAAGTAATCACAGGATTCAGAAAGATTTCAGGGGTCCACCCCATTAAGCTACCCGTGATGAAGTTGGTTGGCTCCGAGACGGACCCAAGGTTTGTGTCAATGGCTGTAAACGACTGGGAACCCGAAAGTGTGACTGGGCTTGTCGATACCGCGAAAACATTCCACGATCCAAAACAGTACAGGTGCTCCACACACAATCTTAATAAAGCAGTAACATGGCATAAGCACAGGATAGTAATAAAGCCCCAAACTAATTGTGGCCCCAAGAAATAAGAATGAATCAAGCTCTAGCTTAGGGGGTCCATAAGGCCTCCCGGATGTGGATAGTGCGAATAGTCAAGGAACAGGAATCAAGTACTCGGGGTCCTACGGGACACAAGTACTACTCCGGTTAAGTTGTTTAGGTACCTCGTTATTCATCAGACTCTCACATACCCTACTCATTCTTTTCTACGACTCGCATGGCTCAAACAACTCCTGTAGTACTAGCTCATGGGATGGAGGAACAAGCTTCGGTGGGGTTTAAAAGTAAAAGCTATGCAGTACTTGGGATTCAATTTAATGCAATCGCGACTCAATGATGCAAGAATAAGATAGAGGCAATAGGTACTGTATGTATGCAAGCATGTGGTAGTGCTTGCCTGGCAACTCAGTTGAAGCGAGAGATGGATCTGGGTAGTACTCCTGTGATTCCTGGTAATTCTCCTGCTGGGCGTCTATTCGAAGAAGAACCAAACAAACAAGGGCCAACATAAATAAAGTGCACAAGCATATGAATTAAAATGCAACAAGCAAACAAGCATGCTATGATGAATGATGCACAATTTTTCATGGTATTAAAGTAGCATGGCAAAGGTGAGGTGTGGATACAAGAAATAAAGCATTTTATTATTTATTAAACCAAGTTTTATTATCATAAACAGTTCAGATTTTAAATAACAACATGATGCATGCTTCAATTCAGAACAAGGACTGCATAGATAGAACGGGCTCGTCGCGCTGATCGATTTAGACATATTATTTGCCCGATTTGGAGTTATAGAATTAAAGTTATTAATTAATTAAGGAAAAGGGCATTTTATTGTAATTCTATTCATCTCGAAAAATTGAAGTGTCCAAATAATATTCTGAAGGGCATATTTGAATTCCTCACATTTTCCTGATTCCAAAACATATATTACTTGTATTATTTGGATTTATATTTGAAAAGTTATTTGAATCTGAATTGAATTTGAATTTAAAAACAATTTTTGAAAAGGTTTAATTAAAACAGGCACAGGAAATACTTTTCTTACTCAGCCCGTCCCAGCCATAGCCACTGACAGGTGGGGCCAAAAGGACTGGGGCCACGGTGCGCAGAAAAACCTTTTTCTACCGCGGCTCTGGCTAGCCCACGCGGTTGGCAAGCGGTCCCAGCGGCTACGGCCGACATGCCAGGGGTGGGGACTACATCGACTGACAGGTGGGGGCTAGGGCTGGAGCGCGGGTTAGTTGCACAAAGATGCGGGGGCGTTTTTGCAAAACGGAGAAGGAGGCTGATAGGTGGGACTTCTAGGAGCGCGGGTTGCATGAGTCAAAAGGTAGGGGGGTAAGCGCAAAGTGTCATCGCGTGCACTGTTTCTCTTCCTCTCTCCTCTGATGAAACTGACGGGGAACGGCGCGCAGCATGGGGCGGGGAATCGAACCCGGGTCGCGGGCGAGCGCGCTGAGGGGCGAAGCCACTGCGGCGGGCTAGGGGAGCTATTAGGAGGGGGTTTGGGCCCCAGGTAGGCTCTAAGCGGCGTGGGAACCTGGCAGACACTGGCGAGCTCTGGCGCACAGCAGGCGTTCGACGCAACATCTGGCGCGGCTAGGGCGGTTCGGCGGCACGGACGTTGTCTAGGAGGGGGAGAGGCTTACCGCGGGGAGGTCGCTGGCGTCAGAACGGGGCGAGGTGCGGCGGATCATCGGCGAGACAGGAGCTCCGGCGATCTAGGGTTTCGGGGAGCGGCGAGGTTCTGGCGGTCCTGGGGGATCCCTCCTTCGCGACGGCGTGTACAGGGTGATGCAGTGGGGTCTTCTCGGTCTACCAGGCCACCTCCACGACGTGCTCGCCGGCTGGAACAACGGGGGCGACGCGGTGCTGGCGGCGAACGGCGGCAGGTCTTGGCGACGAAGAGGAAGAAGGAGGAGAGGAGGGCTGCCTCGGGCAGATCTGAGAGCTGCCAAGAGGCGTGTGGAGGAGGGGAAAATGAGAGAGAGGGAGGAGAGGGAGCCGTGGGAAATCAGGGTAGATAAAGGTGGCTCGGGTGCCACCTTTTCTTCCTCCTCACGTGCTGGCTCGGGCTGGGGAAGGTAGGGCACGGCAGGGGGAGGCTGCAGGTGGACCAGGGACGGTGTGGTGGCTGCAAGGTGGGGCTAGCACGCGGTAGAGAAAAGAGAAAGAGAAGAGGGGTAGCTCGGGCTAGGTAGATGGGGTAGTCTCGTATTAGGGTTTTGTTTAGGGTTAGATGGTGTAGAGAGAGAGGTAGCTGGGGTGGGGCCAGGGAGAGAGAGGGGTCAGGTGTCCCTCATGAGAGAGAAAGAGATAGAGAGAGAGAGGCTAATGTTAGGGTTTAGTAGAATTAGGTTAGGAGAAGAATAGAGAGAGGATCTAGGTTTAGATTTTATTAGGAATTTAAGTTTTAAATTTTGTTTATGAGACCATACCAAGAGGAACATGGAGCTTGATCTAGCTTGAGCTAAGGTGGAAGAGAAACAAGAGAGAAAAAGAGAGTAAAGAGATAGGTAAAATGAGCCTCATATGATCATGTATGAAGAGATTAGAATTGATAAAGATATAGATGGGTATAAGGGGGTGGTGGAATGGAAGGAGATGGTCCACCAAGAAAGATCCAATAAAACAAGAAAAACCAATGGAGTAAAAGGTGGTGAAGAAGTTTGCATGGCCCATGCAAAATAATAATGCCATGATTTATTTTGTGAAAACAATAATAATATTATGGCATTATTCTCATGCATTTCCAAGAAGTGGAATAAAGGCAAGCAAAAGAATTTAAAAGATTTGATCCACCCCAACCCACATGAGCTAGAATAAAAATATCAAAAGAAAAAGAAATACAAGCTCATGGTTAATGGGATGGTGGAATTATAAGGTGGTGAAAGAAAGGTGGTGGATTTGAAAGAAAAGGTATGCCCCCAACTCAACTTGGGAATTTAAACAATATATCAATAACCAAATACAATATCAAGAGGCAACTACAATTTATAATGCATCTGAGAGATGAACCAAAAGAAAAGGGGTTTTATATGATGCTAAAATGCAAGGTGGCATGATGACATGAGCATGATATAATTATGATGCCACAATTGTATATAGGAAGTAGCCAATATCTTACTAGAACAAGTAGCATTACAATTGTTAGGCAATTGGGATGCTACAACTCTCCCCCACTAAACAGGAATCTCGCCCCGAGATTCTAGGAAGAAGAAGAAGACTCAAAGAGGGTAGGATACTTAGCACGGAGCTCATCTTCACGTTCCCAGGTTGCTTCATCAACGGAATGGTGCGACCACTGCACCTTGCAGAACTTGATGGACTTGTTGCGAGTCCTTCTTTCTGTGACTTCAAGAATTTTTGTGGGGTGTTCTTGATAAGATAGATCTTCTTGGAGATTGATGAGTTCATGGTCCATGGTCCTGCTGGGATCCTTGAAGCACTTTTTGAGTTGAGAGATGTGGAAACATCACGGACTTTGAGTTGTTCAGGGAGCTCAAGAGCATAAGCGACTTCTCCTCTTCTTCCACGAATTTTGAAAGGACCGATGTATCTTGGAGCCAGCTTTCCTTTGATACCAAAGCGGTGCGTGCCTCTCATGGGAGTGACACGAAGGTAAACGAGATCACTAGGGACATACTCCATGTCCGTGTGTTTCCTGTCATAATTGCTCTTCTGTCGACTTTGAGCAATCTTCGGGTTTTGAAGAATGATGTGAAGTTTCTCCTCCGCTTGAGTTACAATGTCGGGGCCAAACAATATTCTTTCACCTGCGCCCGACCAACCAATCGGAGTTCTGCATTTGCGACCATAGAGAGCCTCAAATGGTGACATCTTTAGACTTTTCTGGAAGCTGTTGTTGTAAGAGAATTCAGTATAAGGAAGACATTCTTCCCACTTCATGCCGAAAGAGATAACGCAAGAACGGAGCATATCTTCCAGAATCTGATTGATCCTTTCAACTTGTCCTTGCGACTGAGGGTGGTAAGCTGTGCTGAAGTTTAGTTTTGTTCCCAAAAAATTTTGGAAACTTCCCCAGAACTTGGAAGTGAAGATGCTTCCATGGTCTGAACTGATCTCAAGAGGAACTCCATACAGAGAGACAATTCTGTTGATATAGAGCTCAGCCAACTGAATTGCAGAAATTGTTTCCTTGACTAGAAAGAAGTGAGCTACTTTAGAAAGCCTGTCAATGACAACAAAGATTGCATTGTTGCCCTTCTGCGACCTTGGAAATCCAGTGATGAATTCCATCTCTACTTTCTCCCATTTCCACTCCGGAGGCTTCAATGGCTGTAGAAGACCGGAAGGTTTTTGATGGACAGCTTTAACTCTGCAACAAACATCACACTCCGAGACATACTTGGCACAATATAGTTTCAAACCAGGCCACCAATATTGTGTTTTCAAGTCCATGTACATCTTAGTGCTTCCAGGGTGGATAGAAAGAACAGAATCATGCGCCTCCTTGAGAACCTTCTCTCTTAAGCCCGGGCAGTTCGGAACAAACATCCGGTGTTCAAAGAAAAGAGTGCCTTGATCGTCTACGTGGAAAGACTCATACTTCGGAAGTTGAATGTTGGAGATGATCTTTTTAGTGTAAGGATCCCCAAGTTGAATGGAACGGACCTTTTCTTCCAAGAGAGGTGTTGCTAGAAGGTTCAGAAGATACCCTTGATCCACCAATTTCAAGGTTGAGCTTGCGGAATTCCTCGCACAAGAGAGGCTGTTGTTCTTCCACCATGTGGTTGTTGACATAAGCTTTTCGGCTGAGAGCATCTGCCATGACATTGGTTTGCCCGGGGTGTAGTTAATGGTCAAACCGAAATCATTGATTGTTTCAATCCACCTTCTCTGATGAAGGTTGAGATCGGGCTGTGTGAATATATACTTCAGACTCTTGTGATCAGAAAATATCTCACAACGGTTGCCAAGCAAGTAATGCCTCCATACTTTCAAAGCAAAGACAACTGCTGCGAGTTCGAGGTCATGTGTAGGATAGTTGATCTCATGTGTCTTTAACTGACGAGATGCATAAGTAACAACTTGTTTTTCTTGCATAAGGACCGCACCCAATCCTTGCAATGAAGCATCACAGAATATTTGGAAAGGCTTTGATGTATCTGGAGGAACCAAGACTGGTGTGGAAGTGAGCTTCTCTTTGAGTGTTTCAAAGCTTGCTTGACATGCAGGAGTCCAAAGATATTTCTTGCCTTTCTTGAGGAGATCGGTAAGAGGCTTCGCAATCTTTGAGAAGTTTTGAATGAAGCAACGGCAGTAACTAGCCAAACCAAGGAAACTCCTGACTTCTTTGACATTTATGGTGGAAGCCGGTCCTTAATTGTCTTAATAGTTTTTGGGTTGACGGCAATTCCCTTGGCAGAGATGACGTGACCAAGGTATGTGACTTGAGGCAGCCAGAATTCACACTTGGAGAACTTTGCA
>CAJUXJ010002074.1:0-21170 GCA_910589775.1 Avena eriantha
TGTTCTTTTCATTAACCGCAGCTATAGTCATTGCATGTCTATTCTTTTCACAAACGACATATGGATCCACCAGTGTCATTGCATGTGTGTTCTTTTCACAAACCACATATAGAGTCATTGCATGTGTGTTCTTTTCACAAACCACATATTGATCTACGAGTTTCAGTACATGTGTGATCTTTTCACAAACCACATATGGGTCCACTAGTGTCATTGCATGTTTGTTCTTTTCACAAACCATAGCTAGAGTCATTGCATGTCTGTTCTTTTCATTAACCACATCTAGAGTCATTGCATGTCTGTTCTTTTCACAAACCACATATGGATCCACAAGGGTTCATCGCATGTGTGTTCCTTTCATAGACCACATCTAGAGTCATTGCATGTGTGTTCTTTTCACAAACCACATAAAGATCCACCAGAGTCATTGCATGTGTTTTCTTTTCACAAACCACATCTAGAGTCATTGCATGTGTGTTCTTTTCACAAACCACATCTAGAGTCATTGCATGTGTGTTCTTCTCACAAACCATAGCTAGAGTCATTGCATGTCTGATCTATCAATAAACCACACAAGGATCCACCAGAGTCTTTGCATCTCTGTTCTTTTCATTAACCACAGCTAGAGTCGTTGCATGTGTGTTCTTTTCACAAACCACATCTAGAGTCATTACATGTGTGTTCTTCTCACAAAACATATATGGATCCACCAGAGTTCATTGCATGTATGTTCTTTTCACAAACCACTCTAGAGTCATTGTATGTCTCTTCTTTTCACAAACCACATCTAGAGTCATTGCATGTGTGTTCTTCTCACGAACCACATATGGATCCACCAGAGTTCATTGCATGTGTGTTATTTTCATTAACCACAGCTAGAGTCATTGCATGTCTATTCTTCTCACAAACCACATATGGATCCACCAGAGTTCATTACATGGATGTTCTTTTCAGAAACCACATCTGGAGTAATTGCATGTGTGTTCTTCTCACAAACCATAGCTAGAGTCATTGCATGTCTGTTCTTCTCACAAACCACATATGGATCCACTAGAGTTCATTGCATGTCGTTCTTTTCACAAACCACATCTAGAGTCATTGCATGTTTGTTCTTCTCACAAACCACATATGGATCCACCAGAGTCATTGCATGTGTGTTCCTTTCATAAACCACATCAAGTAATTGCATGTTTGTTCTTCTCATAAACCACATAAGGATCCACTAGAGTCATTGCATGTGTGTTCTTTTCACAAACCACAGCTAGAGTCATTGCATGTGTGTTCTTTTCAAAAACCACATCTAGAGTAATTGCATGCGTGTTCTTCTCACAAACCATAGCTAGAGTCATTGCATGTCTGTTCTTTCAATAAACCACACAAAGATCCACCAGAGTCATTGCATCTCAGTTCTTTTCTTTAACCATGCCTAGAGTCATTGCATGTGTGTTCTTCTCACAAACCACCTCTAGAGTCATTGCATGTGTGTTCTTCTCACAAACCACATATGGATCCTGTTGGGGGATACCCCCGGATAGGGTCACGCCGGGGTATAAAGGCCGAGTTAGCCGAGGTTCGGCAAGGCCAAAGCAGATGCTGGCCGGGTCACCTCAAGGCATGCCGAATCACGGGGTAATCCGGACCTGGGGGCGTTCGCCTAACTAGGCCTCATCCGACTTAAGCGGTAAGTCGGAACTGTATGTTTTACCTGTATGCAGGAAAGGGTGTGGCCGGATGAACCATCATCCGGGTCACAGCAAGCTTCTAGGAGAAGGAAGGAATCTCACTGGTTAAAAGGAGCCCCGGTACGCACTGCCTGAGCGAAGAGAGCAAGGACAGGACCACCGGGGCGTGGCCGACAAGCGTGACGACGCCCGTGTTGGCTGACGAGGGCACCGTCAGAGGCTCACGTAGCTAAAGCATGTGTGACGTGGGGGAAAAAGCACCCCGGTCGGATTACCACTTTGGGAGGAGGCATATTCTTAGGAATATGCCTCCACGTATGCCCTAGGCAGAAACCGAGCCTCCCCTATAAAAGGGGGGCTAGGGCTTCTGTAGAAGGGGTGGGTTGATCTCTCTGGGATATAGTCTTGGGCTAGGGTTTCAGGTGTGATCTGCGGGTGAGAGTACGAGAGCTCCTTCTTCCTCCTCTCGCCAATACAGCTCTAGGAGCACTTGTAACCTTGGAAGTAAATCAATACAAGCTCTTGTGTGGAGAATCACTTCACTATCCCTCCCTGGATTCCCCTAGTGTGTATTAGTCCCCACCTTTAGCCTATACATGGCATCTGCCGTGACACCACCACGACAGTTGGCGCCCACCGTGGGGCTAGCGGTGCTAGCAGGGGTCAAAATCCGGACGGGAAACTTCATCGCAACCGGCGAGCGCATCGTCTCCGGGCTCATTCAGCACTTTGGAGCGCGGGACTTCGTCAGCGACAACGCAGGCTGCTTCGGCACGCGTCCTCTCCCACGCAACGGCATCTTCGTCAAGCTCGGCGCACACAAGTTCTACATTGCGGTGGACGTGTCTAGCATTCATCCGCGCCACGTCGTCGAAGCAGGCGAACCGCCCCTTACTATGGCTCACGGGGAGGGTATCGCTCGTTCCCCGGACCATGCAGAGGTAATGATGACAGCGCCAGGTGCGGGAGCGAGCAAAGATCCCGCGCCAGATCCGGAGGTGACGCCCAAGGCACCAAGGAAAGGTAGAGGTCCTCCGCTAGAGAGGCCGGAAAACGTGTTGAGAGAGGCAATGGATAGCTTGGCACACCCTGTAGTAGCAGCGGTAGATCCGGCTCGTGCACAGGCCGAGCTGGAAGAAACTAGGCAGAAAATACTAGAGGGCGCAAAGAAAATAGCCGCGGCCCAGCAGTCGTTGAACATGACGCTGCGTGAGTACGCTAAGGCGAACAAGGTTGATAATGTAAAAGTCAAAGGGAGAAATCTCATGAGCGAGATGAACAGAGAAGGTGATGCCGGAAATGAGGAGTCAGAAAACTGTTTGTCCGTGGGGCTGCCGAGGTATAATACCTCGGCCAAGAACCTCAGAGCAGCGGATACAGCCGCGTCTGAGTTAGAGGGACTGACGGGTGAAGCCCGGCAAAGGCAGCAAGATTGGGTTAACGAGCTAGTTCGGATTGCAAATAGGCAAAACGAGGAACTGCTCAGGGCAAACCCGAAGAGAGCTGGAGCCTCCAAGATCGTCCATTCGGCGGTGGGTAACCCGGAGAAATCCGCTGGAGACACATCATCCCCACATGGTGGTCCAAGGAGAGAGGAGGTGGTAACCTCGGCCAGACAGAACAAACAGATTGTCCCGTATGACCCGACACGGGCAGGGAAAGAAAAAGAAGCGCAGAAAAATGATGATCGACGGAGTGTGAGCCGAGGCGAAGCTGGCCGAGGTAACCGCGACCAAGGCAATGCCATTCAAAGGAACGATGTCAACGGCAATGTCGGGCAGCAAAACTCAGCTGGTGCAAGACAACCGCAGCAGCGGAACATACCAAGGCAAGAGCACAGTGCCGGCCGAGGTGTGCAACAGAAAGGTGCGCCGCAAGAGCAAAACCGGTACAACGATGGTGACTCGGAGATGGCAAATGCAGGATATCCAAGACCGCACTATCATGTGATAGGGTCGAGACTGGGAAGTTGGGATTTAATGCCGGACGATGCAAGGTTGAAACTGGATCGACTGTATAGGTCGGAACATATTGAATGTCAAGGTCCATCGGGTCCAGCATGTTTTGGACCCTGGATCATGAAAGAACCACCAGTACCGAACTTTCAGCTGCCCAGGGGCACCAAGACCTATGACGGTAGTACCAAGCCAGAGGATTGGCTGATAAACTATGCTACGGCTGTAAAAATTGCCACAGGCAACCTGAGATGGGTTGTACGGTATGTACCCCAGATGTTGGAAGGCCCGGCAAGGGTGTGGTTGAACAATTTGCCACCAGGAAGCATCAACTGCTGGATAGATTTCGAGGAGATGTTCATCAGCAATTTTTCGAGTACGTATCAAAGGCCAAATAGGCCACAGACCCTAGCTATGTGCAAGCAAAGACCCAATGAGACAGACCGGGAGTTCTTGACCCGGTGGTGTACCGTGAGAAACTCATGCGAGGGCGTGATAGAGTCACAGGCCATAGCATGGTTTGCACAGGGGTGCAGATATGGAAGCGAGCCGTGGATGAAGTTCCAACGGAAAATGCCGGCTACGTTGGCAGAAATGATCCGGATTGCAGATTCGTATGCGTTGGGTGACCCGACCAACCAAGGGTCGCGTCCAACGAGTCAAGCGATGAGTACTATCAGAGGGATGGATCCGGATCATCCCGGAGGAATGATTATAGAGGAAAAAGGAGAGATGATAGACCGGACCACCGATACGGTTCGCACCAAGTTGCAGCTGTGAATCAAGATCAACCCGGAGCAGGGGGTAGCCAGCGCCAGAAAACTGGAGGTCAATGGACTCCAAGGAACGATGGGCAGAAAACTTGGACACCAGAGCAAAAGAAGCAGTGGCAAGAAAGGAAAGATCGTCCGAGGTATACTTACGAGTCGATGTTGGACCAGCCGTGTAAGTTTCACACGCCAAATCCGAACAACCCAGCGGGTCATACGACGAGGCAATGCGAGTGGATGCGCAAGATCAAGCAAGGTGGTTCGGGGAATGCTCAGGCACCCCGGAATGATCAGCCTCGGCAGGAGTTACCCCAGCAGCAATTGCTCTCCGGAGGGAACATGCAACAACTAATGTTGCCTCCCCCTCCGCCGAGGTATGATAACAATGAAAGAAGGGATGCAGTGCATCAGGTAGAAAATCAGCATCAGCCGGATCAGGGGCACCCCTGAAATGAGGGGAGAAACGAGTACAGGGAGCATCACCAGAGCTACTGTGTATTCACCACAGAAGAAACTGATAGAAAAAGCTTGCAGCGTAGGCATATGGAGGTGAATGCAGTAATGCCTGCAGTGATGAGGTACATGCCTTGGTCCGATCAGGAAATCACCTGGAGCATTAGGGATCATCCCAAGCTCATGCCGAGCCCTGGTTCGTATGCGTTGGTGCTGGATCCTACATTCATTGGACCTAGCATTAATGTAAGGTTCTCCAAGGTACTGATCGACAACGGCAGTAGCATAAATATCATGTATGCGGACACAATGCGCAAGTTGGGTATCTCGGAGAACATGCTCCAGGCCACGAGGACAACTTTCCATGGCATTGTGCCCGACATTTCTTTCGAGCCCATAGGCAAGGTCCGGGTCGACGTCTTGTTCGGCACGAGGGATAATTGCCGAACCGAAAATCTGGAGTTCGAAGTGGTGAACTTAGAAAGCACGTATCATGCGTTGCTCGGAAGGCCAGCGCTGAACAAGTTCATGGCAAGTTGTCATATCAGCTACTTGAAGATGAAATTGCCCGGACCAAACAGAGTGATTACCATTGCTGGGGACTTCCGACGTTCCATGGAGTGTGCGTCGGCCGGATCAAACTTAGCCGAGTCACTTGCGATCGCGCAGGAAAAGAGAAAAATTCAAGAGGTGGCGGCATTGGCTCAGTCCACCCAGCAGTATATGCCGGTGCTGAGTAACCCGCATGGAACTGTCTCCTTCCAGGCCATGAAAGATAGCAAGAAGGTTCCCGTTGATGACATGTTCCCAGAGCCCACCGTAACAATTGGTGCCGGGCTAAGTGATAAATAGGAAAGCGAGCTCGTCAGCTTCCTCCGTGAGAATCGGGACGTTTTTGCTTAGTCCACACAGGACTTGCAAGGTGTTCCGAGGGAGTTGGCCGAGCACTCTTTGAATGTGAGACCCGGAGCCAAGCCGGTGAAGCAACCTCTCCGCCGCTTCGCCGAAGATAGGAGGAAAGTCATTGGGGATGAGATAGCTCGGTTGCTAGCTGCAAGATTTATCATGGAGGTTCTTTATCCGGATTGGCTGTCTAATCTGGTGCTAGTGGAAAAGAAGAAGGATGACCCGAACGTGGCAGTGGTTTGGCGTATGTGTATCGATTACACGGACCTGAACAAGGCGTATCCAAAAGACCCATTTCCGCTGCCAAGAATAGATCAGGTCATAGACTCAACTGCTGGATGCGAACTGTTGCCATTCATTGATGCTTATTTTGGTTTCCACCAGATACCTCTGAATCCGGATGATCAAATAAAGACTGCGTTTATTACCCCGTATGGGGCTTATTGCTATCGCACCATGCCATTTGGTTTACGTAATGCAGGGGCAACGTACCAGAGATGTATGCAAAAATGTTTGCATGACCAAATAGGTCAAAATGTACAGGTGTACATGGATGATGTGGTTATCAAGACCAAGGAAAAACGCTCCTTGACGATATCAGGTGAACGTTTGCGAACCTAAGGAGGTTCCAGATGAAACTTAACCCGGAAAAATGCACCTTCGGTGTCCCGGCTAGAAAATTGCTCGGCTTTCTGGTTTCCAGCCGAGGTATCGAGGTTAATCCAACCAAAATCCGGGCCATCGAACGAATGGAACTGCCGAAGTGTCTTAACGATGTCCAGAAGTTCATAGGTTGCCTGGCCTCGTTAAGTCGGTTGGTATGTCGGTTGGGTGAGAAGGCTTTGCCTCTTTACCAACTCATGAAAAAGGCGGATAAGTTCATTTGGACACCGCAGGCCGATGAAGCCTTTGCCCACCTAAAGAAAATGTTAGCCACGACACCAGTGCTAGCCTCACCACTATCAAAGGAGCCAATGTTACTCTATATAGCCGCAACCAACCGAGTTGTAAGTGTAGTGGTAGTGGTGGAGCGCGATGAGGAAGGTAAGTTGGTGCAAAGGCCGGTGTATTATTTGAGCGAAGTGTTGTCAACCTCAAAGCAGAACTACCCACATTATCAAAAAGTGGCGTATGGCGTGTACATGGCCGCCAAGAAACTGAAGCACTACTTTGAGGAGCATCCCATCCGGGCCATATGTGAGGCTCCCATATCCGAGATAATGAGTAACAAGGATGCAAGCGGCAGAATTGCAAAATGGGCAATTGAGCTAGCTCCTTATGCTCCGCAATATGACCGGAGAGAAGCCATCAAGTCTCAGGCTGTGGCGGACTTTTTCGTGGACTGGGCCAAGGTACAGTACGAACCACCGCTTCCTGATCTGAACTATTGGCGAATGCACTTTGACGGATCAAAAACCAAAACCGGGCTAGGTGTCGGAGTTGTGCTCACGTCGCCAAAGAAGGACCAGTTGAGATATGTGCTGCAGATCCACTTCACTGCATCAAACAATGTCGCTGAGTATGAAGCATTTGTGCATGGACTCAAGGTAGCAAAAGAAATTGGTATACGTCGGATCATATCCTTTGGCGACTCGGATTTGGTGGTGCAGCAAGTGTCTGGAGTGTGGGACGCCCTTGATCCAAACATGGCACTATACAGATTTCATGTGCAGAAGATTTCTGGTTACTTTGAGGGATGCAAATTTCATCATGTACCCCGGGTGGAAAATGAGGCTGCCGACATGCTGTCGAAGCTCGGGTCAACCAGACAAGCAATTCCACCGGGTGTAGCATTAGAGCACCTCAAGAAACCATCCATCAGGCCATCCCCGGAGTCCGAGTCAATCTACGTCCCGGAGGACACAGAATCCGGAGCTGTGCCCATGGACGTTGACATAGGAAGTGGTGCGCAAAACCCGGGGACTGCTTCGCAAAACCCGGGGACTGTTTCGCAAAACCCGGGGACTGCTTCGCAAGACCCGGGGACTGCTCAGCATGGTCCGGTTGAAGTTATGCCAGTGGATCAGATGGAGATAGATGAGGACGTGTTCCCCGTGCGGCCAATACCGGCTTGGGCACTACCTATATTTCAATTCTTAAAGGATGGAACGTTACCCACTGAGGAGGTGTTGTCCAGGCAAACACAGAGGAGGGCAAAGGCCTACACGATCATCAATTCCGAGTTATACAAAAGAAGCATGACCAATGTCCTCCAGCGGTGTGTTGACCCGGAAGAAGGGCTTGAAATCATCCGAGATATACATCAGGGGGAATGCGGGCATCACGCCTCATCCCGAGCCTTGGTAGCAAAAGCTTTTCGACATGGATTCTACTGGCCAAATGCCTTAGAGTAAGCAGAAGATCTGGTAAGAAAATGTAATGGTTGTTAGAGGTACGCTACCAAGACACATATGCCAATGTCGGAACTCAAGACCATCCCAATCACTTGGCCATTTGCCGTATGGTGCTTGGATATGGTGGGCCCATTCAAACCAGCAAGGGGAAATATGACTCACATTCTAGTAATGGTGGACAAGTTTACGAAGTGGATTGAGGTAAAGCCTATAAGAAAAAGTGATGGAGCTACGGCCGTAACGTTTCTCAAAGATATCATCTTGAGGTACGGTTATCCACACAGTATCATAACTGATAATGGCACAAATTTTGCGGAAGGAGCATTTTCTCGTTTCTGCCGGGATAAGAGGATCCGGCTTGATGTAGCTTCGGTAGCCCACCCCGCATCGAACGGGCAAGTCGAGAGATCCAACGGATTAGTATTATCCGGGATAAAACCCCGGCTCATTGAGCCGCTGCAAAGATCAGCGGGGTGCTGGATAGAAGAACTACCAGCGGTACTGTGGAGTTTAAGAACAACTCCGAATCGATCAACAAGCTATACGCCGTTTTTTTCTGGTATATGGGGCAGAAGCTGTATTACCAGCCGACATAGATTATGATTCGCCTAGGGTCACCCAATACATAGAAGCCGAAGTGCAAGAAGCCCGGCAAAATGATGTTGATCTGCTGGAAGAAGCGAGAGAACTAGCACTGTCCAGATCCGCCATATATCAGCAAAATCTCCGACGCTATCATAGCCGGAAAGTGTGCCCTCGAGTCTTTCGGGAAGGCGATCTGGTGCTCCGGTTGGTACAACGTACTACTGGAATGCATAAGCTATCCCCCATGGGAAGGGACATTCATCGTGAGCAAAGCATTGCACAACGATTCTTACTATCTTATAGATGCAAAGACACAGGAAAAGAACAAGGCGGACAGGTCCGGCGAGGAATCTAAGCGACCATGGAATATAGCTCTACTTCGTCCTTTCTACACTTAGCTAAGAAGTGTATGTATCCGAGTCTTCTCATATGTCGTTATGTATGTCGGCAATGAGCTTATCAATGAAATGTTGGCACCTCGAGCAGTAACTCGGGGACTGCCTTAATAATGTTTGTTATTTTCTGCACGTCAGCTGGAGTAAGTTATTCTACTTAGCTCGGATTAGTAGTGTGTGAGCAACAAAAACCCAACTCTTCGACTTGCTGCTGTCCAACAAGAATTGGCTTGATGGCAAGCAAGAGAACAAGTTTGGAATTGCGTAGCACATGAAAAACGACTAAGGAAAAGAATTTATTCGAGCTGACGTTTATGTTTCGAACTAACCCTGTATTCATGTTCCAATTGTTATATAGTTTTATTTTTGAGCTAAGTCTAAAAGTTTCCCAGTATTGTTAAGACAATTTTTCAAGCTCGGATTCCTAAGTTGTAAAACCGAATCAAGGTAGACACGATCCGAGCCAAAAGATTGAACGAACAAGAAAAAGAAACTCTGGGACTACGCCCAAGTTAATCCGGCATAAGTAATTAGTAGCAAAATATCACATGTGTTTGGAATACAATTCCACCCGGCATACCGGGGATCTCATAAATTTTCAAGTGTTTTTTACTTAAGGAGCAGCGGGAGGAAGTTCGGCATCATCGTCGCCCTCTTCGATATCCGAGGCAGTGTCCTCTTCGTCTTCACCCGAGTCATCTTCAACGTTCTCAACTTCCTCTTCGCCTGCGACTTCCAGGAAGCTCGGACCCTCAGTCCATTCGTGAATGGGGGCATATTCGATGAGGCTGTGGGCGCAAGCCTGGCGCCGAGCTACCCACTCCGGGTCATCTGTCCATTTGGATCCGGTGCCCAGGCATGTGAGGAGGCTGAGATCTATCTTCTCATACCACGTCAAAACATGGTGAAGGATGGTATCGGCTGCAGCACGTCCAGCGGACTCTCGCCAGAGGTCGAGCTGGGTCTCGATTTCCGAAAGCCTTTCAGCGAGCTGTGTGACTCTTTCCGGAGCATCATCGGCGGGCCAGAAGGCGTTGAAGACTCGGACTGCAACATCGAGGAGGTCCCTGTCGTAGTTCTTGATGATTTCCACGCGAGATGACAAGCTGACCAATAGGTCCTCCATGTCAAAGGGAATGCTCTCACCCTCACGAGCGACCGGAGTACCCCTTTCTCGGCGGAAATTGGCGACAGCAGCACTGGCAATAGCAGTACCCTCTAGAAAGTGGCCTGGGAAACAAGGCAAAGGACAAAGTTGAGAAAACAAAGCATATGAAGTAAACCGGAGAAATAAGGCGGATAAAGGAAAAGAAACAACATGAGATGTGACTGTGAATCCGGGTTAGTTCCTTGGTGCAAGCTTCACGCCTCTTCCGAAGCTGCTCGAGCTCAGCATTTGCCGACTCAAGTTTGACCTCGGCTTCCTGAAGAAGCTCACGGTCCTTAGCATTTTGGAGTTTGAGGCGCTCGCGTTCTTCGGTGTAGTCCTAGCCAGCCTTTTTTAGCTCGGTTTGGTGCTGCGCCTTCATCTTAGCCATTTCAGGTTTGAGCTTGGCTATGTCATCATCTTTGGTCCGGAGGAGGGCGAGCTCATCATCTTTCTTCTTCAGCTCGGCTTGGTGCTGTCCTGCTTGTTCGAGAAAATGCAGCATCATGTCAGGCACATGCACAATTTCTTCAAGCAATGCTGAAATCGTGTGTTGGCCGGGCAGAGCCGAGGTATGAATGTTTGCCGAGCCAAGGAGGAAAGCTGATGAAAAGCACAGTAAAAACAGACAAGAAGGACATACCCTTGATCTGCTCCAAGTTCTTCCGCATTATCTTGTTTTCAGCTTCCACTCCAGCTGCGGAAACCGAACAATCAGATTAGTTCGGCAAGCGAAGTTGAAGAAAATTGAGGAAAGTATTAGGAAGAAATTTACCCCTTTTCTCGTACTCCGCGATGAGTGCAGCCTGTTTCGTGCGTATCCAACAAGCGCTGGAATTCAGCACTTCGGCGGTTGGTGGTCACCTAAAAGAGATATAGACACTTAAGTCAGCCAAGTGGAACTTAACCCGGCTCTAGGTGTGTGCATCTTCGAAGTGTATTAAAATCCGGGCCAAGTGGAACTTAACCCGGCTCTAGGCGTGTGCATGTTCGAAGTGTACTAAAATCCGGGCCAAGTGGAACTTAACCCGGCTCTAGGTGTGTGCATGTTCGAAGTGTACTAAAATCCGGGCCAAGTGGAACTAAACCCGGCTCTAGGTGTGTGCATGTTCGAAGGTATCATGGAGCTACGTTAGTTCTATAAAAGAGCATCCGGCCGAGTAATAAGTCACTCCCCCGGAGGCTCGAGGACTAATGGTTATTATCTACAATTTGCAAAGGAGAAACGTCGTACCTCCATCATTCATCCAACAAGGTTAATGGCCTTTGCGGTAGTATTCATCTGAGCGGAAAACTCGGCGGGGCCGAATTTTTCCGGGAGATCAGATTCCTGGACTACCTCTGCCTTATTCCAGTTCATGACAAACTCCATCAGGCTCGGGGGGTACCGTTCACCTGTGGGCATATGAGGCGTCACCAAACCCTTAGCATGTGCTTCCTTCCTCTCCACCAAGGCAAGGATGGGGCTGGTGTGCAGAACCAATTGTTGGGCTTCGGTTGGCTCGGCAGGCACATCCTTTGCTGCTGATGTCTTCTTGGGGAGCATTGACACAAGGGTGCGCTGCCCAGACTCGGCGGCAGTAGGTTTGGCAGTGTCTGGAGCTTTCTTGCCTTTGGCTTGCTGGGTAGAGGAAGCTGTGGCAGTGGTTTTCCCCTTAGAAATTGCCGGGGTAGTTCCTTGCCGAGGTTGAGAAGACTCGGAAGATGCAGAGGAACTAGGTGCTGGTACTTTCGCTGCCGAAGTTGGTGCTGGTGCCGAGGTTGAAGTTGGTGCTGGTCTGGCTGCTGGTCTACTTGCTGGTACTGGAATTGGTGCCAGGGCGAGGTAGCCTCAGTGACTGCTGGTTGAGGTGTTGTCGAGGCGGTGGGTGCCGTTGCTCCGGCTAGGCCAGTCTCCCCACTCCAAGATTACCCTCCTCTTGCCGAGGTGGAGCCGAACCCGGAGCGGCCGCAGAACCCTCTGGAATAGGGCTCAGCGGGCGTGACTCGTCGTCACGACGGGGAGAAGGGCTAGGCCGGAGAGGTGAAGAAATGCTGGATCCACTTTGGGGGACCTCCACTGGAGCCCTACAAAATCGAATAACATCAGAAGAAAAATTACGACGAAGGAAGAAAGAACAAGTTACAGAAGAAAGAAGGACTTACGCATCCGAGGTTTCGGCTGCTCTGGGTTTCCGAGCCCTTCGTGCTGGGGCCTTCATTCGCCTTTTAACGGGCTGGGAAGGTCCGGAGGAAGAGCTTGAGGAAGCCCCGCACTTTTTCTTCGACGCCACCAGAACTGGCTCGTCCGTAGCAAGGGAAGGATCCTCGTGGATATGACCACTGGGGTGAGCTGATGGCGGAAAAGCAAAATAAAGGGGGATAGCCTCAAAGAGTTCAATTATCTCGATATCCGAGTAATCTTCATCATCGGGCCAATCTCTAACAGAAGAGAAGTTACCCGTGGGTCGTTTCGTGGCGTCGGTCATGGGGAGAAACATCTCTTGGTCCGGCTCCTCCTCGTCCGAAGTCACCCGGTCCGGTGCCCACTTAAGGGTCGGATCGGTGCCGTCCTCGAGCGTCAGCTGAAGGAATAGCTGAGGAAAAGAGTAAACAAACGAGTCAAAAATGCAACAATAACAGACACGTGATTAGTCTGGGGTAAGTTTGCAGCATGAAACTTACCACGGGAGGAAGCCGATCACGGGAGAAATGCTCAATCCCCCAAGTCCACTCAGAGGAGAAGTCCTTGTGAGTGGTGAAGAGAGCCTTAACCCGGCGATAAATCTCCGTGTTGTTCAGTTCGAAGGATGAAGTCCGGTTGGGATCGCGGCCGTAGCTCATATGTCAAACCTTGTGGGTGCGCTTCTGGAGAGGAGAGATTCGGTTGTGCACGAAAGTGATCATTGCATCCTCGTTGGGCAACCCGAGCTCCTTCAGCTCCGCGAACCTTTTGTTCACTTGGTTGGCCAGGGCCGTAGGTTTCCTAGGAACGGCGTCCCACAAATCCGGGTTCGGCGGACCCGGTGTATAGGGGAGCAACCGGATCAAATCTTCGGTGCACGTGTTCCGGACGTAAAAGAACGTCCAGGCCCACCCTTTGTAGGATTCTAGCCCTGTGACCCGGGGGAAAACAGAGAATCTCCGGGGTGAGATGGAGGCCGCTCCGAACTGAGTGAGCCGCTTGTCCTCCGGATCAGTGTGGATGTCAGGAATAACATTGCGACGAAGGGCGAAAAACCGGATCCACAGCTCCTTCGTGGGCCATAATGCGGCGTAGCCTTCGATTGTAGAAGCAAAGGCAGAGAGAGAAGTAATGGCATTGGCTGGAAGATGGTGCGGCTGGAGATGGTAGGTACTGAGCCAATCGTGGAAGAAATCGCTCACCGGCAGTCCGAAGCCCCGTTGAAAGTGAGACAGGAACACAACGAACTCCCCGGGATTGGGTGAAGGAGCTAGCTCGGCGGAGGCTAGGCGAGCGACGACGCCGGCGGGGATGCGTCTGGTCCGGTAGAGCCAGTCCAGATCGTCCTGGCAGACCCAGGAGCTGGCCCACGCGCCGCGGTCCGCAGTAGTGGCGTCCTCCTCCATCTCTTGTTCAGCAATGGTGAGTTCTTCTTTCGTCATCTGCTCCTCGAAGCCCTCGCTGGCGCTAGATGCGGCGGGGGACAGTGGCCTGGATTGATGAGGACCCGTAGCGGGAGATTTGCGTCGCAGTGATGGTGACGTAGAGGCGCAACGGAGAAGTGCGGCGGCGACGCTGCTTTTTGGCAGTGCTGGCGGCGGCGTGGTCGCGAGGAAGACGAAGAGGAATAGCAGCGGGCAGAGGGGTGCGGCGGGGGAAAAATCCTAAGGGAGGCGCCCCTCCGCTATTTAACCACTCCCATCAGGGGTGAGTGGGATCGCGCCCTGTGGACAGGCCACACGCAGTGGCCGTGTATCGCCCGTCCGGACCAATCAGTGAGGAGCGACACGGAGGGCCACAGGGCGAAGAGAATCCTATGACGTGACACTGTGATGCGAGAAACGAGGGGGCAGGCGTGACATGACCCGCGCACAGTGATAACTGACAATTACTGCGGCGGTTACTATGCAGGCCCTTAAAATAAGGTGACATAATGATCACCCTTCACATTGGTTAGCGTACGAGAGAAGGAAGCGAGACCCAGATGGAACTATGGTAACCGAGCTAGCAAGTGAAAACTTGGAATATGCGGAGGGAAAGTAAAACCATGAGGTCCGGGTTAAAGTGGTGACCCGGCCTGCAAGTGAAAACTTGGAATGTGCGAAGGGAACGTAAATCCATATAATCCGAGGTAAAGAGGTAACTCGGCAGTAACGACCCGAGCTCAAAATTGAACCTGATGTGGCCTTAGCGGCCAAGGCAGCTAAGACCGCACCAGCTTCGGGGACTAATATTGGGGGATACCCCCGGATAGGGTCACGCCGGGGTATAAAGGCCGAGTTAGCCGAGGTTCGGCAAGGCCAAAGGAGATGCTGGCCGGGTCACCTCAAGGCATGCCGAATCATGGGGTAATCCGGACCTGGGGGCGTTCGCCTAACTAGGCCTCATCCGACTTAAGCGGTAAGTCGGAACTGTATGTTTTACCTGTATGCAGGAAAGGGTGTGGCTGGATGAACCATCATCCGGGTCACAGCAAGCTTCTAGGAGTAGGAAGGAATCTTGCTGGTCAAAAGGAGCCCCGGTACGCACTGCCTGAGCGAAGCGAGCAAGGACAGGACCACCGGGGCGTGGCCGACAAGCGTGACGACGCCCATGTTGGCTGACGAGGGCACCGTCAGAGGCTCACGTAGCTAAAGCATGTGTGAGGTGGGGGAAAAAGCACCCCGGTCGGATTACCACTTTGGGAGGAGGCATATTCTTAGGAATATGCCTCCACGTATGCCCTAGGCAGAAACCGAGCCTCCCCTATAAAAGGGGGGCTAGGGCTTCTATAGAAGGGGTGGGTTGATCTCTCTGGGATATAGTCTTGGGCAAGGGTTTCAGGTGTGATCTGTGGGTGAGAGTACGAGAGCTCCTTCTTCCTCCTCTCGCCAATACAGCTCTAGGAGCACTTGTAACCTTGGAAGTAAATCAATACAAGCTCTTGTGTGGAGAATCACTTCACTATCCCTCCCTGGAATCCCCTAGCGTGTATTACTCCCCACCTTTAGCCTATACATGGCATATACCGTGAAACCACCACGACAGATCCACCAGAGTTCATTACATGTGTGTTCCTTTCGTAGACCACATCTAGAGTCATTGCATGTCTATTCTTCTCACAAACCATATAAGGATCCACCAGAGTCATTGCATGTGTGTTCTTTTCACAAACCACACCTAGAGTCATTACATCTGTGTTCTTTTGACAAACCACATCTAGAGTGATTGCATGCATGTTCTTCTCACAAACCACAACTAGAGTCATTGCATGTGTGTTCTTCTCACAAACCACATATGGATCCACCAGAGTTCATTGCATGTGTGTTCTTTTCACAAACCATAGCAAGAGTCATTGCATGTGTGTTGTTTTCACAACCCACATAAGGATCCACCAGAGTCATCGCATGTGTGTTCTTTTCACAAACCACAGCTAGAGTTATTGCATGTGTGTTCTTTTCATTAACCACATCTAGAGTCATTACATGTGTGTTCTTTTCACAAACCACATATGGATCCACTAGTGTCACTGGATGTGTGTTCTTTTCACAAAGCACATATAGAGTCATTGCATGTGTGTTCTTCTCACAAACCATATATGGATCCACTAGAGTTCATTGCATGTCTGTTCTTTTCACAAACCACATCTAGAGTCATTGCAAGTGTGTTCTTCTCACAAACCACATCTAGAGTCATTGCATGTGTGTTCTTCTCACAAACCACATATGGATCCGAGTGAGTTCATTGCATGTCTGTTATTTTCACAAACCACATCTAGAGTCATTGTATGTGTGTTCGTCTCAAAAACCACATATGGATCCCCCAGAGTTCATTGCATGTATGTTCTTTTCAAAAACAAAATCTAGAGTCATTGCATCTATGTTCTTCTCAGAAACCACATCTAGAGTCATTGCATGTGTGTTCTTCTCACAAACCACATATGGATCCACCAGAGTCCATTGCATGTCTGTTCTTTTCACAAACCACATCTAGAGTCATTGCATGTCTATTCTTCTCACAAACCACATACGGATCCACCAGACTTCATTGCATGTGTGTTCCTTTCGTAAACCACATATAGAGTCATTGCATGTCTATTCTTCTCACAAACCATATAAGGATCCACCAGAGTCATTGCATGTGTGTTTTTTTCACAAACCACAGCTAGAATCATTGCATGTGTGTTCTTTTCACAAACCACATCTAGAGTCATTGCATGTGTGTTCTTCTCACAAACCACGGTTAGAGTCATTGCATGTCTGTTGTTTCAATAAACCACACAAGGATCCACCAGAGTCATTGCATCTCTATTCTTTTCATTAACCATAGCTAGAGTCGTTGCATGTGTGTTCTTCTCACAAACCACATCTAGAGTCATTGCATGTGTGTTCTTCTCACAAACCACATATGGATCCACCAGAATTCATTCCATGTCTGTTTTTTTCACAAACCACATATAGAGTCATTGCATGTGTGTTCTTTTCACAAACCACATATTGATCGACCACTGTCACTCCATGTGTGTTATTTTCACAAACCACATCTAGAGTCATTGCATGTGTGTTCTTTTCACAAACCACATATTGATCCACCAGTGTCACTGCATGTGTGTTCTTTTCACAAACAACATCTAGAGTTCATTGCATGTTTGTTATTTTCACAAACCACATCTAGAGTCATTGCATGTGTGTTCTTTTCACAAACCACATGTAGAGTCATTGCGTGTGTATTCTTTTCACAAACCACATATGGATTCATTAGATTCATTGCATGTGTGTTTTTTCATTAACCACAGCTAGAGTCATTGCATGCTTGTTCTTTTCACAAACCACATATGGATCCAACAGTGTCATTGCATGTGTGTTATTTTCATAAACCACATCTAGAGTCATTGCATGTGTGTTCTTCTCACAAACAACATATGGATCCACCAGAGTTCATTGCATGTGTGTTATTTTTCACAAACCACATCTAGAGTCATTGCATGTGTGTTCTTTTCACAACCCACATAAGGATCCACCAGAGTCATCGCATGTGTGTTCTTTTCACAAACCACAGGTAGAGTCATTGCATGTGTGTTCTTTTCATTAACCACATCTAGAGTCATTGCATGTGTGTTCTTTTCACAAATCACATATGGATCCACCAGTGTCATTGCATGTGTGTTCTTTTCACAAACCACATCTAGAGTCATTGCATGTGTGTTCTTCTCACAAACCACATATGGATCCACCAGAGTTCATTGCATGTGTGTTCTTTTCACAAACCACCGCTAGAGTCATAGCATGTATGTTCTTTTCACAAGCCACATAAGGATCCACCAGAGTCATTGCATGTGTGTTGTTTTCACAAACCACATCTAGAGTCACTTGATGTATGTTCTTTTTACAAACCAGATATTGATCCACCAGTGTCAATGCATGTGTGTTCTTTTCACAAACCACATCTAGATTCATTACATGTGTGTTATTTTCACAAACCACATATGGATCCACCAGAGTTCATTGCATGTGTATTGTTTTCACAAACCACAACTAGAGTCATTGCATGTCTATTGTTTTCACAAACCACATCTAGAGTCATTGGATGTATGTTCTTTTCACATACCACATATTGATCCACCAGTGTCAATAGATGTGTGTTATTTTTACAAACCACATCTAGAGTCATTGCATTTGTGTTCTTTTCACAAACCACATATGGATCCACTAGTGTCATTGCATGTGTGTTCTTTTCATTAACCACAACTATAGTCGTTGCACGTCTATTCTTTTCACAAACCACATATGGATCTACTAGTGTTATTGCATGTGTGTTCTTTTCACAAACCACATATAGAGTCATTGCATGTGTGTTCTTTTCACAAACCACATATTGATCCACGAGTGTCACTACATGTGTGTTCTCACTACAAGAAATCTGGTGACTAGTGACCTTTTCTTAACGGCCATGGATTTTTTGGTCATAGATCTATGACCATTATAAACCAATTGGTCATAAGGAATTCGGAAGGGTCCAAACCTTGAAAAATAACGACCAATTTTGTCAAAAAGGTCATAGTATCCTAATATGAAATGGTCATAGATGGATATGACTTGTCTAAAGCCAGTTATCTGGGAGACTACGACCAATTTATATGGTCATATCATTAAATAACAATATATTCTAAAGTATAAAGAGGGTGACTAGACCACCACCTAAGCAGTTCGTCTATGTGTCATGTGACGTGTCCATTTGTGTGGGGTCTACAGGTGAAACTGGTATTTTATTATAGTATCAATAAATAGTGGCGTCTACCTGTCATTTTGATATTAAACAAGTGATACTCTGCAATGCGACGGAAATTAAGGCAAAAAACGAGCCAGCCGAGGCTTCGAACCCACGACCTCATTCAACAACTCAGAGAACTAGACCACTACACCAACACTTTGTTGACGTTAATAAGCAGCGCGTGGTCTTTTTGTATATGAAGAACCCCCTGCTGTGCGTGGAAATTAAGGCAAAAATGTATCGGCCGGGGTTTCGAACCCATGACCTCGTTCAACCACTGAGGGAAGTAGACCACTACACCAACACTTCGTTGATGTTAACAGGTAGCACACGATCTTTTTGTATATGACGAACCCCTGCTGTGCATGGAAATTAAGGCAAAAATTGAACCAACGGAACATGATAATTTTGTATATGAGGAACCGACTAGAAATTAAGCTAGAAAAGGGGAGCCACAGGGGGTCGAACCCACGACCTATACCTCACGGTAAAGGAACCAAACCAATGGAACAACCGAGCGCTCGCCTTAAACTAAATGCGGAAACTTCTTGTATATTCCTAAACAGTGTTGGGCCTCGGCCTCAGCAGAAATGGCCTCCTCTTTTTTTCCTGAATATTTTGCCCTACCGGCTGGGCCAACGGCCCAATAGTCATTAGTAGGTTGATTTTACTAAAAACTATGGGCTTTGTAAAGTTTTAGCTCACCTGAGTGAAGCGATTTTTTTCCAAAAAGTCTAATTTACCTATAATTTATTTCATATGACATTGGATTTTGAAATAATATAAAATAAATTTGGTTCATCTTTAGAAGTTGCATAACATTTTTGTCATATAAAATTATACAATGTCAAGGATTTCTATTTTGAAATGTTTTTAATTAGTTATGCCAATTTCAAGACGCGGTAAAAACAACGGGAGTGACTCGTATAGATTTTGAGCCTCGCTAAAATTTTAGTGGATCTCTGATAAAACAGCATATTGTGAGGCTAAAAATGATTTTTTCAAAAAATCATGAGCACAAAATCATGTACATGTAGTTTAAATCAGACCCACTTTCTACCGATTCGGCAGACATTTATCTTTTTTGCGAGGGGTGCACGGAAAGGTTTTAGATACTCTGGTTCGTACATTATCCATACAACATGGTCTAGTATTTATGAAAAATAGGGTGATAGCATTTTGAAACTTTCATTTGGTGGTTGTTTCACAAAACACCCTGTTTTTGGCATTCGAAAAATGGAAAATACATTTTTCGAGCGACAAAAAGGAAAACTTTTTCCTGCAACATTGTTCGCCATCCCAAGATACACATTAATGCACAATATGGGCACAATATTACAAACTATGCTGCGATTCTAGACATAACATTGGTCGTTTGACCTGAAAGCCATGAAACCTCGAACATGATAGGTCATTTCTATGAAGGGTTTTTCGAGATATTTGCAGTATACCAAGTTTGGTATTTTTTTCTTGCAACTGTGTCACATAATACGACACCACGTGAAGGATTTACCTTGTTTGGACCGTTTTGAATTTTTTATGCCTGTTTCAAACTATGGTCAAAACAGCGGGCATGAAGGTTCTTAGCTAGGGGATGAGCATCACTGAACTTGCACTGGATCTATGATAAAAAGCATATTGTGAAGATAAAAATGAATTTTGCAAAAAATCATGAGCATTAGATCAAGTACTTGTAGTTCAAATCGGACCCACTTCCTACTAATTCGTCAGAAATTTGTCTTTTTTATGAGAGGTGTATGGATTGTTTTTATATATCCCACTTGGAACATGGTCAATGTAATGAGGTCTAGTATTTTATAAAAATGGGGTGGTAGCATTTTGAAGCACTTATTTGGTGGTTGCTCCATAAAATGTCTCGTTTTTTACGCTCGGAAAATGGAAAACGTATTTTTTGTGTGACCAAAAGGAAAACTTCCTCATGCAACATTGTTCGTCATCCCAAGATGTACATGCGTGCACAATATGGGCATATTATCACAAACTATGCCACGATTCTGGCCATAACATTGGTCGTTTGGACCGAAAGCCATGAAACCCAAAACATGATAGGTCATTTCTAAGAAGGGTTTTTTGAGACACTTGAAATATACCAAGTTTGGTATTTTTCCTTGCAACTATATCATATAATAAGACACCACGCGAAGGAGTTACCTCGTTTGGACCGTTTTCGAATTTATTATGCTCGTTTCAAACTATGGTCAAAATGGCAGGCATGAAGGTTCTTAGCTAGGGGCTGAGCCTCGCTAAACTTGCATTGGATCTTTGATAAAAAAACATATTTTTAAGCTAAAAATAATTTTTGCAAAAAATCATGAGCATCAAATCATGTAAATATAGTTCAAATCGAACCCGCTTCCTACCGATTCGGCAGACATTTGTCTTTTTCACGAGGGGTGCAAGTGCAATGAAAGGTTTGAGATAACCCGGTTGGGACATATTCAATGTAAGGTGGTCTAGTATTTTTGAAAAATATGGTGGTAGAATTTTGA
>CAJUXJ010002075.1:0-15821 GCA_910589775.1 Avena eriantha
GGCGATTTACAATGACTGTATGACCCAATACATGTTTGAGAGTTGTGACCAAAAACTCGTCGTTTTCGCGCTGTATGACGTTTTCATGAGCGATTGCCCATAGTTTTGGGGTTCTAGGGTGATTTACAATGATTGTATGACCCATAAATGTTTGAGAGTTACGACCCAAAACTCGTCGTTTTTCGCGCTTTATGGCTGTTTTCATAAACTATTGCCGATAGTTTTGGGGTTCTTGGACGATTTACAACGACCAGAAACCCGATAATGTTTGAAGTTAACCAAAAACTCGTCGTTTTTGTGCTTTATGGCTGTTTTCATGAGCTATTGCCCATAGTTTTGGGTTCTAGGCCGATTTACAACGACTATATGACCCAATACATGTTTGAGAGTTATGACCAAAAACTCGTCGTTTTCGCGCCTTATGGATGTTTTCATGAGCTATTGCCCATAGTTTTGGGGTTCTTGGGCGATTTACAACGACCGTAAGACCCGATACATATTTGAGAGTTATACCCAAAACTCGTCGTTTTGTGCGTTATGGCTGTTTTCATGAGCATTGCCCATAGTTTTGGGGTTCATACCTATTTTACAACGATCATCAGACCCGATACATGTTTGAAGTTATGCCAAAAACTCGTCGCATTGGTTCTATGACTGTTTTCATGAGCTATTGCCCATAGTTTTGGGGTTCTAGGGCGATTTACAACGACTATAAGACCCGATACATGTTTGAGAGTTATGACCAAAACTCGTCGTTTTCGCGCTTTATGCCGTTTTCATGAGCTATTGCCCATAGTTTTGGGGTTCTTGGGCGATTTACACAACCATTAGACCCGATACATGTTTGAGAGTTATGACCAAAAACTCATCGTTTTGGCGCTTTATGGCTGTTCTCATGAGCTATTGCCAATAGTTTTGGGGTTCCAGGGAGATTTACAACGACAGTAAAACCCGAAATCGGCTAGTTTCAGAGATAAAATACAAACTCGTCGTTTTTGTGTTTTAGGCTGGTTTCACGATCTTTGCCCATAGTTTTGGGGTTCTTGGCGATTTACAATGACTGTATGACCCAATACATGTTTGAGAGTTGTGACCAAAAACTCGTCGTTTTCGCGCTGTATTGACGTTTTCATGAGCGATTGCCCATAGTTTTGGGGTTCTAGGGTGATTACAATGATTGTATGACCCATAAATGTTTGAGAGTTACGACCCAAAACTCGTCATTTTTCGCGCTTTATGGCTGTTTTCATAAACTATTGCCGATAGTTTTGGGGTTTCTTGGACGATTTACAACGACCATAAGACCCGATAAATGTTTGAAAGTTTCAACCAAAAACTCGTCGTTTTTGTGCTTTATGGCTGTTTTCATGAGCTATTGCCCATAGTTTTGGGGTTCTAGGCCGATTTACAACGACTATATGACCCAATACATGTTTGGGAATTTTGACCAAAAACTCGTCGTTTTCGCGCTTTATGGCCGTTTTCATGAGCTATTGCCCATAGTTTTGTGGTTCTGGGCGATTTACAACAACACCATTAGAACCCTATACATGTTTGGAGTAGTGATGACCAAAAACTCATCGTTTTGGCGCTTTATGGCTGTTCTCATGAGCTATTGCCAATAGTTTTGGGGTTTCCAGGGAGATTTACAACGACCTAAAAACCCGAAACCGGCCAGTTTCAGAGATAAAAATACAAACTCATCGTTTTTGTGTTTTAGGCTGGTTCACGATCTTTGCCCATAGTTTGGGGTTCTTGGCGATTTACAATTACTGTATGACCCAATACATGTTGAGAGTTGTGACCAAAAACTCGTCGTTTTCGCGCTGTATTGACGTTTTCATGAGCGATTGCCCATAGTTTTGGGGTTCTAGGGTGATTTACAATGATTGTATGACCCCATAAATGTTTGAGAGTTACGACCCAAAACTCTTCGTTTTCGCGCTTTATGGCTGTTTTCATAAACTATTGCCGATAGTTTTGGGGTTCTTGGACGATTACAACGACCAGAAGACCCGATAAATGTTTGAAAGTTTTAACCAAAAACTCGTCGTTTTGTGCTTTATGGCTGTTTTCATGAGCTATTGCCCATAGTTTTGGGGGTTCTAGGCCGATTTACAACGACTATATGACCCAATACATGTTTGAGAGTTATGACCAAAAACTCGTCGTTTTCGCGCCTTATGGATGATTTCATGAGCTATTGCCCTATAGTTTTGGGGTTGTTGGGCGATTTACAACGACCGTAAGACCCGATACATATTTGAGAGTTATAACCAAAAACTCGTCGTTTTTGTGCGTTATGGCTGTTTTCACGAGCATTTGCCCACAGTTTTGGGGTTTCATACCTATTTTACAACGATCATCAGACCCGATACATGTTTGAGAGTTATGGCCAAAAACTCGTCGCATTGGTTCTTTATGACTATTTTCATAAGCTATTGCCCATAGTTTTGGGGTTCTAGGGCGATTTACAACGACTATAAGACCCGATACATGTTGAGAGTTATGACCAAAAACTCGTCGTTTTCGCGCTTTATGGCCGTTTTCATGAGCTATTGCCCATTGTTTTGGGGTTCTTGGGCGATTTACAACAACCATTAGACCCGATACATGTTTGAGAGTTATGACCAAAAACTCATCGTTTTGGGCGCTTTATGGCTGTTCTCATGAGCTATTGCCAATAGTTTTGGGGTTCCAGGGAGATTTACAACGACAGTAAAACCCGAAATCGGCTAGTTTCAGAGATAAGAATACAAACTCGTCGTTTTTGTGTTTTAGGCTGGTTTCACGATCTTTGCCCATAGTTTTGGGGTTCTTGGGCGATTTACAATGACTGTATGACCCAATACATGTTTGAGAGTTGTGACCAAAAACTCGTCGTTTTCGCGCTGTATTGACGTTTTCATGAGCGATTGCCCATAGTTTTGGGGTTCTAGGGTGATTTACAATGATTGTATGACCCATAAATGTTTGAGAGTTACGACCCAAAACTCGTCGTTTTCGCGCTTTATGGCTGTTTTCATAAACTATTGCCGATAGTTTGGGGTTCTTGGACGATTTACAACGACCATAAGACCCGATAAATGTTTGAAAGTTTTCAACCAAAAACTCGTCGTTTTTGTGCTTTATGGCTGTTTTCATGAGCTATTGCCCCATAGTTTTGGGGTTCTAGGCCGATTTACAACGACTATATGACCCAATACATGTTTGGGAATTTTGACCAAAAACTCGTCGTTTTCGCGCTTTATGGCCGTTTTCATGAGCTATTGCCCAATAGTTTTGGGGTTCTTGGGCGATTTACAACAACCATTAGACCCGATACATGTTTGAGAGTGATGACCAAAAACTCATCGTTTTGGCGCTTTATGGCTGTTCTCATGAGCTATTGCCAATAGTTTTGGGGTTCCAGGGAGATTTACAACGACTAAAACCCGAAACCGGCCAGTTTCAGAGATAAAAATACAAACTCATCGTTTTTGTGTTTTAGGCTGGTTTCACGATCTTTGCCCATAGTTTTGGGGTTCTTGGGCGATTTACAATGACTGTATGACCCAATACATGTTTGAGAGTTGTGACCAAAAACTCGTCGTTTTCGCGCTGTATTGACGTTTTCATGAGCGATTGCCCATAGTTTTGGGGTTCTAGGGTGATTTACAATGATTGTATGACCCCATAAATGTTTGAGAGTTACGACCCAAACTCGTCGTTTTCGCGCTTTATGGCTGTTTTCATAAACTATTGCCGATAGTTTTGGGGTTCTTGGACGATTTACAACGACCAGAAGACCCGATAAATGTTTGAAAGTTTAACCAAAAACTCGTCGTTTTGTGCTTTATGGCTGTTTTCATGAGCTATTGCCCATAGTTTTGGGGTTCTAGGCCGATTTACAACGACTATATGACCCAATACATGTTTGAGAGTTATCGACCAAAAACTCGTCGTTTTCGCGCCTTATGGATGATTTCATGAGCTATTGCCCATAGTTTTGGGGTTGTTGGGCGATTTACAACGACCGTAAGACCCGATACATATTTGAGAGTTATAACCAAAAACTCGTCGTTTTTGTGCGTTATGGCTGTTTTCACGAGCATTTGCCCACAGTTTTGGGGTTTCATACCTATTTTACAACGATCATCAGACCCGATACATGTTTGAGAGTTATGGCCAAAACTCGTCGCATTGGTTCTTTATGACTATTTTCATAAGCTATTGCCCATAGTTTTGGGGTTCTAGGGCGATTTACAACGACTATAAGACCCGATACATGTTTGAGAGTTATGACCAAAAACTCGTCGTTTTCGCGCTTTATGGCCGTTTTCATGAGCTATTGCCCATAGTTTTGTGGTTCTTGGGCGATTTACAACAACCATTACACCCGATACATGTTTGAGAGTGATGACCAAAAACTCATAGTTTTGGCGCTTTATGGCTGTTCTCATGAGCTATTGCCAATAGTTTTGGGGTTCCAGGGAGATTTACAACGACAGTAAAACCGAAATCGGCTAGTTTCAGAGATAAAAATACAAACTCATCGTTTTTGTGTTTTAGGCTGGTTTCACGATCTTTGCCCATAGTTTTGGGGTTCTTGGGCGATTTACAATGACTGTATGACCCAATACATGTTTGAGAGTTGTGACCAAAAACTCGTCGTTTTCGCGCTGTATTGACGTTTTCATGAGCGATTGCCCATAGTTTTGGGGTTCTAGGGTGATTTACAATGATTGTATGACCCAATAAATGTTTGAGAGTTACGACCCAAAACTCGTCGTTTTCGCGCTTTATGGCTGTTTTCATAAACTATTGCCGATAGTTTTGGGGTTCTTGGACGATTTACAACGACCAGAAGACCCGATAAATGTTTGAAAGTTTTAACCAAAAACTCGTCGTTTTTGTGCTTTATGGCTGTTTTCATGAGCTATTGCCCATAGTTTTGGGGTTCTAGGCCGATTTACAACGACTATATGACCCAATACATGTTTGGGAATTTTGACCAAAAACTCGTCGTTTTCGCGCTTTATGGCCGTTTTCATGAGCTATTGCCCATAGTTTTGGGGTTCTTGGGCGATTTACAACAACCATTAGACCCGATACATGTTTGAGAGTGATGACCAAAAACTCATCGTTTTGGCGCTTTATGGCTGTTCTCATGAGCTATTGCCAATAGTTTTGGGGTTCCAGGGAGATTTACAACGACTAAAACCCGAAACCGGCCAGTTTCAGAGATAAAAATACAAACTCATCGTTTTTGTGTTTTAGGCTGGTTTCACGATCTTTGCCCATAGTTTTGGGGTTCTTGGGCGATTTACAATGACTGTATGACCCAATACATGTTTGAGAGTTGTGACCAAAAACTCGTCGTTTTCGCGCTGTATTGACGTTTTCATGAGCGATTGCCCATAGTTTTGGGGTTCTAGGGTGATTTACAATGATTGTATGACCCCATAAATGTTTGAGAGTTACGACCCAAAACTCGTCGTTTTCGCGCTTTATGGCTGTTTTCATAAACTATTGCCGATAGTTTTGGGGTTCTTGGACGATTTACAACGACCAGAAGACCCGATAAATGTTTGAAAGTTTTAACCAAAAACTCGTCGTTTTTGTGCTTTATGGCTGTTTTCATGAGCTATTGCCCATAGTTTTGGGGTTCTAGGCCGATTTACAACGACTATATGACCCAATACATGTTTGAGAGTTATGACCAAAAACTCGTCGTTTTCGCGCCTTATGGATGATTTCATGAGCTATTGCCCATAGTTTTGGGGTTGTTGGGCGATTTACAACGACCGTAAGACCCGATACATATTTGAGAGTTATAACCAAAAACTCGTCGTTTTTGTGCGTTATGGCTGTTTTCACGAGCATTTGCCCACAGTTTTGGGGTTTCATACCTATTTTACAACGATCATCAGACCCGATACATGTTTGAGAGTTATGGCCAAAAACTCGTCGCATTGGTTCTTTATGACTATTTTCATAAGCTATTGCCCATAGTTTTGGGGTTCTAGGGCGATTTACAACGACTATAAGACCCGATACATGTTTGAGAGTTATGACCAAAAACTCGTCGTTTTCGCGCTTTATGGCCGTTTTCATGAGCTATTGCCCATTGTTTTGGGGTTCTTGGGCGATTTACAACAACCAATAGACCCGATACATGTTTGAGAGTTATGACCAAAAACTCCTTATTTTGGCGCTTTATGGCTGTTCTCATGAGCTATTGCCAATAGTTTTGGGGTTCCAGGGAGATTTACAACGACAGTAAAACCCTGAAATCGGCTAGTTTCAGAGATAAGAATACAAACTCGTCGTTTTTGTGTTTTAGGCTGGTTTCACGATCTTTGCCCATAGTTTTGGGGTTCTTGGGCGATTTACAATGACTGTATGACCCAATACATGTTTGAGAGTTGTGACCAAAAACTCGTCGTTTTCGCACTGTATTGACGTTTTCATGAGCGATTGCCCATAGTTTTGGGGTTCTAGGGTGATTTACAATGATTGTATGACCCCATAAATGTTTGAGAGTTACGACCCAAAACTCGTCAGTTTTCGCGCTTTATGGCTGTTTTCATAAACTATTGCCGATAGTTTTGGGGTTCTTGGACGATTTACAACGACCAGAAGACCCGATAAATGTTTGAAAGTTTTAAACCAAAAACTCGTCGTTTTTGTTGCTTTATGGCTGTTTTCATGAGCTATTGCCCATAGTTTTGGGGTTCTAGGACGATTTACAACGACTATATGACCCAATACATGTTTGGGAATTTTGACCAAAAACTCGTCGTTTTCGCGCTTTATGGCCGTTTTCATGAGCTATTGCCCATAGTTTTGGGGTTCTTGGGCGATTTACAACAACCATTAGACCCGATACATGTTTGAGAGTGATGACCAAAAACTCATCGTTTTGGCGCTTTATGGCTGTTCTCATGAGCTATTGCCAATAGTTTTGGGGTTCCAGGGAGATTTACAACGACTAAAACCCGAAACCGGCCAGTTTCAGAGATAAAAATACAAACTCATCGTTTTTGTGTTTTAGGCTGGTTTCACGATCTTTGCCATAGTTTTGGGGTTCTTGGGCGATTTACAATGACTGTATGACCCAATACATGTTTGAGAGTTGTGACCAAAAACTCGTCGTTTTCGCGCTGTATTGACGTTTTCATGAGCGATTGCCCATAGTTTTGGGGTTCTAGGGTGATTACAATGATTGTATGACCCCATAAATGTTTGAGAGTTACGACCCAAAACTCGTCATTTTCGCGCTTTATGGTTGTTTTCATAAACTATTGCCGATAGTTTTGGGGTTCTTGGACGATTTACAACGACCAGAAGACCCGATAAATGTTTGAAAGTTTCAACCAAAAACTCGTCGTTTTTGTGCTTTATGGCTGTTTTCATGAGCTATTGCCCATAGTTTTGGGGTTCTAGGCCGATTTACAACGACTATATGACCCAATACATGTTTGGGAATTTTGACCAAAAACTCGTCGTTTTCGCGCTTTATGGCCGTTTTCATGAGCTATTGCCCATAGTTTTGGGGTTCTTGGGCGATTTACAACAACCATTAGACCCGATACATGTTTGAGAGTGATGACCAAAAACTCATCGTTTTGGCGCTTTATGGCTGTTCTCATGAGCTATTGCCAATAGTTTTGGGGTTCCAGGGAGATTTACAACGACTAAAACCCGAAACCGGCCAGTTTCAGAGATAAAAATACAAACTCATCGTTTTTGTGTTTTAGGCTGGTTTCACGATCTTTGCCCATAGTTTTGGGGTTCTTGGGCGATTTACAATGACTGTATGACCCAATACATGTTTGAGAGTTGTGACCAAAAACTCGTCGTTTTCGCTCTGTATTGACGTTTTCATGAGCGATTGCCCATAGTTTTGGGGTTCTAGGGTGATTTACAATGATTGTATGACCCCATAAATGTTTGAGAGTTACGACCCAAAACTCGTCGTTTTCGCGCTTTATGGCTGTTTTCATAAACTATTGCCGATAGTTTTGGGGTTCTTGGACGATTTACAACGACCAGAAGACCCGATAAATGTTTGAAAGTTTTAAACCAAAAACTCGTCGTTTTTGTGCTTTATGGCTGTTTTCATGAGCTATTGCCCATAGTTTTGGGGTTCTAGGCCGATTTACAACGACTATATGACCCAATACATGTTTGAGAGTTATGACCAAAAACTCGTCGTTTCGCGCCTTATGGATGATTTCATGAGCTATTGCCCATAGTTTTGGGGTTGTTGGGCGATTTACAACGACCGTAAGACCCGATACATATTTGAGAGTTATAACCAAAAACTCGTCGTTTTTGTGCGTTATGGCTGTTTTCACGAGCATTGCCCACAGTTTTGGGGTTTCATACCTATTTTACAACGATCATCAGACCCGATACATGTTTGAGAGTTATGGCCAAAAACTCGTCGCATTGGTTCTTTATGACTATTTTCATAAGCTATTGCCCATAGTTTTGGGGTTCTAGGGCGATTTACAACGACTATAAGACCCGATACATGTTTGAGAGTTATGACCAAAAACTCGTCGTTTTCGCGCTTTATGGCCGTTTTCATGAGCTATTGCCCATTAGTTTTGGGGTTCTTGGGCGATTTACAACAACCATTAGACCCGATACATGTTTGAGAGTTATGACCAAAAACTCATCGTTTTGGCGCTTTATGGCTGTTCTCATGAGCTATTGCCAATAGTTTTGGGGTTCCAGGGAGATTTACAACGACAGTAAAACCCGAAACCGGCCAGTTTCAGAGATAAAAATACAAACTCGTCGTTTTTGTGTTTTAGGCTGGTTTCACGATCTTTGCCCATAGTTTTGGGGTTCTTGGGCGATTTACAATGACTGTATGACCCAATACATGTTTGAGAGTTGTGACCAAAAACTCGTCGTTTTCGCGCTGTATTGACGTTTTCATGAGCGATTGCCCATAGTTTTGGGGTTCTAGGGTGATTTACAATGATTGTATGACCCCATAAATGTTTGAGAGTTACGACCCAAAACTCGTCGTTTTCGCGCTTTATGGCTGTTTTCATAAACTATTGCCGATAGTTTCTGGGGTTCTTGGACGATTTACAAACGACCAGACAGACCCGATAAATGTTTGAAAGTTTCAACCAAAAACTCGTCGTTTTGTGCTTTATGGCTGTTTCATGAGCTATTGCCCATAGTTTTGGGGATTCTAGGCCGATTTACAACGACTATATGACCCAATACATGTTTGGGAATTTTGACCAAAAACTCGTCGTTTTCGCGCTTTATGGCCGTTTTCTGAGCTATTGCCCATAGTTTTGGGGTTCTTGGGCGATTTACAACAACCATTAGACCCCGATACATGTTTGAGAGTGATGACCAAAAACTCATCGTTTGGCGGCTTTATGGCTGTTCTCATGAGCTATTGCCAATAGTTTGGGGGTTGCCAGGGAGATTTACAACGACTAAACCCGAAACCGGCCAGTTTCAGAGATAAAAATACAAAACTCATCGTTTTTGTGTTTTAGGCTGGTTTCACGATCTTTGCCCATAGTTTTGGGGTTCTTGGGCGATTTACAATGACTGTATGACCCAATACATGTTTGAGAGTTGTGACCAAAAACTCGTCGTTTTCGCGCTGTATTGACGTTTTCATGAGCGATTGCCCATAGTTTTGGGGTTCTAGGGTGATTTACAATGATTGTATGACCCCATAAATGTTTGAGAGTTACGACCCAAAACTCGTCGTTTTCGCGCTTTATGGCTGTTTCATAAACTATTGCCGATAGTTTCTGGGGTTCTTGGACGATTTACAACGACCAGAAGACCCGATAAATGTTTGAAAGTTTTAACCAAAAACTCGTCGTTTTTGTGCTTTATGGCTGTTTTCATGAGCTATTGCCCATAGTTTTGGGGTTCTAGGCCGATTTACAACGACTATATGACCCAATACATGTTTGGAATTTTGACCAAAAACTCGTCGTTTTCGCGCTTTATGGCCGTTTTCATGAGCTATTGCCCATAGTTTTGGGGGTTCTTGGGCGATTTACAATGATTGTTAGACCCCATACATGTTTGAGAGTGATGACCAAAAACTCGTCGTTTTCGCGCTTTATGGCTGTTCTCATGAGCTATTGCCGATAGTTTTGGGGTTCCAGGGAGATTTACAACGACTAAAACCCGAAAATGCCAGTTTCAGAGATAAAAATACAAACTCGTCGTTTTTGTGTTTTAGGCTGGTTTCACGATCTTTGCCCATAGTTTTGGGGTTCTTGGGCGATTTACAATGACTGTATGACCCAATACATGTTTGAGAGTTGTGACCAAAAACTCGTCGTTTTCGCGCTTTATGGACGTTTTCATGAGCGATTGCCCATAGTTTTGGGGTTCTAGGGTGATTTACAACAACCATGACCCCATAAATGTTTGAGAGTTACGACCAAAACTCGTCGTTTTGGCGCTTTATGGCTGTTCTCATAAGCTATTGCCGATAGTTTTGGGGTTCTTGGACGATTTACAACGACCAAAGACCCGATAAATGTTTGAAAGTTAAACCAAAAACTCGTCGTTTTTGTGCTTTATGGCTGGTTTCATGAGCTATTGCCCATAGTTTTGGGGTTCTAGGGCGATTTACAACGACTATATGACCCAATACATGTTTGAGAGTTTGACCAAAAACTCGTCGTTTTCGCGCTTTATGGACGTTTTCATGAGCTATTGCCCATAGTTTTGGGGTTCTAGGGCGATTTACAACAACCATTAGACCCGATACATGTTTGAGAGTTATGACCCAAAACTCATCATTTTGGCGCTTTATGGCTGTTCTCATGAGCTATTGCCAATAGTTTTGGGGTTCCAGGGAGATTTACAACGACTAAAACCCGAAAATGTTTGAAAGTTTCAACCAAACTCGTCGTTTTGTGCTTTATGGCTGTTTTCATGAGCTATTGCCCATAGTTTTGGGGTTCTAGGCCGATTTACAACGACTATATGACCCAATACATGTTTGGGAATTGTGACCAAAAACTCGTCGTTTTCGCGCTTTATGGCCGTTTTCATGAGCTATTGCCCATAGTTTTGGGGTTCTTGGGCGATTTACAACAACCATTAGACCCGATACATGTTTGAGAGTGATGACCAAAAACTCATCGTTTTGGCGCTTTATGGCTGTTCTCATGAGCTATTGCCAATAGTTTTGGGGTTCCAGGGAGATTTACAACGACTTAAACCCGAAACCGGCCAGTTTCAGAGATAAAATACAAACTCATCGTTTTTGTGTTTTAGGCTGGTTTCACGATCTTTGCCCATAGTTTTGGGGTTCTTGGGCGATTTACAATGACTGTATGACCCAATACATGTTTGAGAGTTGTGACCAAAAACTCGTCGTTTTTCGCTCTGTATGACGTTTTCATGAGCGATTGCCCATAGTTTTGGGGTTCTAGGGTGATTTACAATGATTGTATGACCCCATAAATGTTTGAGAGTTACGACCCAAAACTCGTCGTTTTCGCGCTTTATGGCTGTTTTCATAAACTATTGCCGATAGTTTTGGGGTTCTTGGACGATTTACAACGACCAGAAGACCCGATAAATGTTTGAAAGTTTTAACCAAAAACTCGTCGTTTTTGTGCTTTATGGCTGTTTTCATGAGCTATTGCCCATAGTTTTGGGGTTCTAGGCCGATTTACAACGACTATATGACCCAATACATGTTTGAGAGTTATCACCAAAAACTCGTCGTTTTCGCGCCTTATGGATGATTTCATGAGCTATTGCCCATAGTTTTGGGGTTGTTGGGCGATTTACAACGACCGTAAGACCCGATACATATTTGAGAGTTATAACCAAAAACTCGTCGTTTTTGTGCGTCATGGCTGTTTTCACGAGCATTTGCCCACAGTTTTGGGGTTTCATACCTATTTTACAACGATCATCAGACCCGATACATGTTTGAGAGTTATGGCCAAAAACTCGTCGCATTGGTTCTTTATGACTATTTTCATAAGCTATTGCCCATAGTTTTGGGGTTCTAGGGCGATTTACAACGACTATAAGACCCGATACATGTTTAAGAGTTATGACCAAAAACTCGTCGTTTTCGCGCTTTATGGCCGTTTTCATGAGCTATTGCCCATAGTTTTGGGGTTCTTGGGCGATTTACAACAACCATTAACCCGATACATGTTTGAGAGTGATGACCAAAAACTCATCGTTTTGGCGCTTTATGGCTGTTCTCATGAGCTATTGCCAATAGTTTTGGGGTTCCAGGGAGATTTACAACGACAGTAAAACCCGAAACCGGCCTAGTTTCAGAGATAAAATACAAACTCATCGTTTTTGTGTTTTAGGCTGGTTTCACGATCTTTGCCCATAGTTTTGGGGTTCTTGGGCGATTTACAATGACTGTATGACCCAATACATGTTTGAGAGTTGTGACCAAAAACTCGTCGTTTTCGCGCTGTATTGACGTTTTCATGAGCGATTGCCCATAGTTTTGGGGTTCTAGGGTGATTTACAATGATTGTATGACCCCATAAATGTTTGAGAGTTACGACCCAAAACTCGTCGTTTTCGCGCTTTATGGCTGTTTTCATAAACTATTGCCGATAGTTCTGGGGTTCTTGGACGATTTACAACGACCAGAAGACCCGATAAATGTTTGAAAGTTTAACCAAAAACTCGTCGTTTTTGTGCTTTATGGCTGTTTTCATGAGCTATTGCCCATAGTTTTGGGGTTCTAGGCCGATTTACAACGACTATATGACCCAATACATGTTTGGGAATTTTGACCAAAAACTCGTCGTTTTCGCGCTTTATGGCCGTTTTCATGAGCTATTGCCCATAGTTTTGGGGTTCTTGGGCGATTTACAACAACCATTAGACCCGATACATGTCTGAGAGTGATGACCAAAAACTCATCGTTTTGGCTGCTTTATGGCTGTTCTCATGAGCTATTGCCAATAGTTTTGGGGTTCCAGGGAGATTTACAACGACTAAAACCCGAAACCGGCCAGTTTCAGAGATAAAAATACAAACTCATCGTTTTTGTGTTTTAGGCTGGTTTCACGATCTTTGCCCATAGTTTTCGGGTTCTTGGGCGATTTACAATGACTGTATGACCCAATACATGTTTGAGAGTTGTGACCAAAAAACTCGTCGTTTTCGCGCTGTATTGACGTTTTCATGAGCGATTGCCCATAGTTTTGGGGTTCTAGGGTGATTTACAATGATTGTATGACCCCATAAATGTTTGAGAGTTACGACCCAAAACTCGTCATTTTCGCGCTTTATGGCTGTTTTCATAAACTATTGCCGATAGTTTTGGGGTTCTTGGACGATTTACAACGACCAGAAGACCCGATAAATGTTTGAAAGTTTAACCAAAAACTCGTCGTTTTTGTGCTTTATGGCTGTTTTCATGAGCTATTGCCCATAGTTTTGGGGTTCTAGGCCGATTTACAACGACTATATGACCCAATACATGTTTGGGAATTTTGACCAAAAACTCGTCGTTTTCGCGCTTTATGGCCGTTTTCATGAGCTATTGCCCATAGTTTTGGGGTTCTTGGGCGATTTACAACAACCATTAGACCCGATACATGTTTGAGAGTGATGACCAAAACTCATCGTTTTGGCGCTTTATGGCTGTTCTCATGAGCTATTGCCAATAGTTTTGGGGTTCCAGGGAGATTTACAACGACTAAAACCCGAAACCGGCCAGTTTCAGAGATAAAAATACAAACTCATCGTTTTTGTGTTTTAGGCTGGTTTCACGATCTTTGCCCATAGTTTTCGGGTTCTTGGGCGATTTACAATGACTGTATGACCCAATACATGTTTGAGAGTTGTGACCAAAAACTCGTCGTTTTCGCGCTGTATTGACGTTTTCATGAGCGATTGCCCATAGTTTTGGGGTTCTAGGGTGATTTACAATGATTGTATGACCCCATAAATGTTTGAGAGTTACGACCCAAAACTCGTCATTTTCGCGCTTTATGGCTGTTTTCATAAACTATTGCCGATAGTTTTGGGGTTCTTGGACGATTTACAACGACCAGAAGACCCGATAAATGTTTGAAAGTTTTAACCAAAAACTCGTCGTTTTTGTGCTTTATGGCTGTTTTCATGAGCTATTGCCCATAGTTTTGGGGTTCTAGGCCGATTTACAACGACTATATGACCCAATACCTGTTTGGGAATTTTGACCAAAACTCGTCGTTTTCGCGCTTTATGGCCGTTTTCATGAGCTATTGCCCATAGTTTTGGGGTTCTTGGGCGATTTACAACAACCATTAGACCCGATACATGTTTGAGAGTGATGACCAAAAACTCATCGTTTTGGCGCTTTATGGCTGTTCTCATGAGCTATTGCCAATAGTTTTGGGGTTCCAGGGAGATTTACAACGACTAAAACCCGAAACCGGCCAGTTTCAGAGATAAAATACAAACTCATCGTTTTTGTGTTTTAGGCTGGTTTCACGATCTTTGCCCATAGTTTTGGGGTTCTTGGGCGATTTACAATGACTGTATGACCCAATACATGTTTGAGAGTTGTGACCAAAACTCGTCGTTTTCGCGCTGTATTGACGTTTTCATGAGCGATTGCCCATAGTTTTGGGGTTCTAGGGTGATTTACAATGATTGTATGACCCCATAAATGTTTGAGAGTTACGACCCAAAACTCGGTCCTTTTCGCGGCTTTTATGGCTGTTTTTCATAAAACTATTGCCGATAGTTTTGGGGTTCTTGGACGATTTACAACGACCAGAAGACCCGATATAATGTTTGAAAGTTTTCAACCAAAAACTCGTCGGTTTTTGTGCTTATGGCTGTTTTCATGAGCTATTGCCCATAGTTTTGGGGTTCTAGGCCGATTTACAACGACTATATGACCCAATACATGTTTGGGAATTTTGACCAAAAACTCGTCGTTTTCGCGCTTTATGGCGTTTTCATGAGCTATTGCCCATAGTTTTGGGGTTCTTAGGCGATTTACAACAACCATTAGACCCAATACATGTTTGAGAGTGATGACCAAAAAACTCATCATTTTGGCGCTTTATGGCTGTTCTCATGAGCTATTGCCAATAGTTTTTGGGGGTTTCCCCAGGGGATTTACAACGACTCCTACAACCGAAACGGGCCAGTTTCAGAGATTAAAATACAAACTCATCGTTTTGTGTTTTAGGCTGGTTTCACGATCTTTGCCCATAGTTTTAGGGTTCTGGGTCGATTTACAATGACTGTATGACCCAATACATGTTTGAGAGTTGTGACCAAAAACTCGTCGTTTTCGCGCTTGTATTGACGTTTTCATGAGCGATTGCCATAGTTTGGGGGTTTGAGGGTGATTTACAATGATTGTATGACCCCATACATGTTTGAGAGTTACGACCCAAAACTCGTCCTTTCGCGCCTTTATGGCTGTTTTCATAAACTATTGCCGATAGTTTTGGGGTTCTTGGACGATTTACAACGACCAGAAGACCCGATAAAGTTTGAAAGTTAAAACCAAAACTCGTCGTTTTTGTGCTTTATGGCTGTTTTCATGAGCTATTGCCCATAGTTTTGGGGTTCTAGGCCGATTTACAACGACTATATGACCCAATACATGTTTGAGAGTTTTGACCAAAAACTCGTCGTTTTCGCGCTTTATGGCCGTTTTCATGAGCTATTGCCCATTGTTTTGGGGTTCTTGGGCGATTTACAACAACCATTAGACCCGATACATGTTTGAGAGTGATGACCAAAAACTCATCATTTGGCGCTTTATGGCTGTTCTCATGAGCTATTGCCAATAGTTTTGGGGTTCCAGGGAGATTTACAACGAC